>CAWUFW010019719.1:0-175832 GCA_963921515.1 Calotriton arnoldi | reverse complement strand
TGTACTTGTTCAGTTACGTATTGCTACTCCCCAGCACGACCCCCTACACTACCCGAACACCACTGCACTGCCCTAAACCCTAAAACACTCCCCCAGCACGAACCCCTACACTACCCAAACACCACTGCACTGCCCTAAACCCTAAAACACTACCCCCGCATGACCCCTACACTACCCAAACACCAATGCACTACCGTAATCCCTAAAACACTACACCCCGCACGACCCCCTACACTACCCAAAGACCACTGCACTACCCTAAACTCTAAAACAATACCCCCCGCACGACTCCCTACACTACCCAAAGACCACTGCACTACCCTAAACCATAAAACACTACCCCCAGCAGAACCCACAACGCTACCCAAACACCACTGCACTACCCTAAACCCTACAACACTACCCCCAGCAGTACCCCCTACACTACCCAAACACCACTGCACTACCCTAAACCCTACAACACTACCCCCAGCAGTACCCCCTACACTACCCAAACACCACTGCACTACCCTAAATCACTACCCCCAGCACGAACCCCTACACTACCCAAACACCACTGCACTACCCTAAACCCTAAAGCACGACCCCCTACACTACCCAAACACCACTGTACTACCCTAAACCCTAAAACACTCCCCCAGCACGACCCCCTACACTACCCGAACACCACTGCACTGCCCTAAACCGTGAAACACCAGCCTCAGCACGACCCCCTACACTGCCTGAACACCAGTGCACTGCCCTGAACCCTGAAACACCAGCCCCAGCACAACACCCTACACTGCCCGAACACCACTGCACTGCCCTAAACTCTGAAACACCACCCCGTGCATGACCCCCTACACTGCCCGAACACCACTGCACTGACCTAAACCCTGAAACACCACCCGCAGCGTGACCCCCTACACTGCCCGAACACCACTGCACTGCCCTAAACCCTGAAACACCACCCCCTGCACAACCCCTACACTGCTCAAACACTACTGCACTGCCCTAAACCCAGAAACACCATCCCTAGCACGACCCCCTATACTGCACGAACACCACTGCACTGCCCTAAACCATGAAACACTACCCACAGCAAGACCCCCTACACTGCCCGCACACCACTGCACTGCCCTAAACCCTGAAACATCACCCCCAGCAAGACCCCCTACACTGCCCGAACACCACTGCACCCTAAACCCTGAAACATCACCCCCAGCAAGACCCCCTACACTGCCCGAACACCACTGCCCTAAACCCTGAAACATCACCCCCAGCACGACCCCCTACACTGCCCGAACACCACTGCACTGCCCTAAACCCTGAAACACCAGCCCCAGCACGACCCCCTACACTGCCCGAACACCACTGCACTGCCCTAAACCCTGAAACACCATCCCCTGCACGACCCCTACACTGCCAGAACACCACTGCACTGCCCTAAACCCTGAAACACCACCCCAGCACGACCCCCTACACTGCCAGAACACCACTGCACTGCCCTAAACCCTGAAACACCACCCCCTGCACGACCCCCTACACTGCCCGAACACTACTGCACTGCCCTAAACCCTGAAACACCACCCCCAGCATGACCCCCTACACTGCACGAACACCACTGCACCGCCCTAAACCCTGAAACACTACCCCCAGCAAGACCCCCTACACTGCCCGAACACCACTGCACTGCCCTAAACCCTGAAACATCACCCCCAGCAAGACCCCTACACTGCCCGAACACCACTGCCCTAAACCCTGAAACACCACCCCCAGCAAGACCCCCTACACTGCCCGAACACCACTGCACTGCCCTAAACCCTGAAACACCATCCACCAGCAAGACCCCCTACACTGCCCGAACACCACTGCACTGCCCTAAACCCTGAAACACCACTCCCAGCACGACCCCCTACACTGCCCGAACACCACTGCACTGCCCTGAACCCTGAAACACCAGCCCCAGCACGACCCCCTACACTGCCCGAACACCACTGCACTGCCCTAAACCCTGAAACACCAGCCCCAGCACGACCCCCTACACTGCCCGAACACCACTGCACTGCCCTAAACCCTGAAACACCACCTCCAGCACGACCCCCTACACTGCCCGAACACCACTGCACTGCCCTAAACCCTGAAACACCAGCCCCAGCACGACCCCGTACACTGCCCGAACACCACTGCACTGCCCTAAACCCTGAAACACCAGCCCCAGCACGACCGCCTACACTGCCCGAAAACTACTGCACTGCCCTAAACCCTGAAACACTAGTCCCAGCACGACCCCCTACACTGCCCGAACACCACTGCACTGCCCTAAACCCTGAAACACCACCCCCAGCACGACCCCCTACACTGCCCGAACACCACTGCACTGCCCTAAACCCTGAAACACCAGCCCCAGCACAAACCCGTACACTGCCCGCACACCACTGCCCTAAACCCTGAAACACCAGCCCCAGCACAACCCCGTACACTGCCCGAACACCACTGCACTGCCCTAAACCCTGAAACACCAGCCCCAGCACGACCGCCTACACTGCCCGAAAACTACTGCACTGCCCTAAACCCTGAAACTCCAGCCCCAGCACGACCCCTACACTGCCCGAACACCACTGCACTGCCCTAAACCCTCAAACACCAGCTCCAGCATGACCCCTACACTGCCCGAACACCACTGCACTGCCCTAAACCCTGAAACTCCACCCCCAGCAAGACCACCTACACTGTCCGAACACCACTGCTACTAAACCCTGAAACACCACCCCCAGCAAGACTACCTACACTGGCCGATCACCACTGCACTGCCCTAAACCCTGAAACACCACCCCCTGCATGACCCCCTACACTGCCCAAACACCACTGTACTGCCCTAAACCCTGAAACACCACCCCAGCACGACCCCCTACACTGCCCGAACACCACTGCACTGCCCTAAACCCTGAAACACCACCCCCCTGCACGACCCCCTACACTGCCCGAACACCACTGCACTGCCCTAAACCCTGAAACACCACCCCCAGCACGACCCCCTACACTGCCCGAACACCACTGCACTGCCCTAAACCCTGACACACCAGCCCCAGCACGACCCCCTACACTGCCCTAACACCACTGCACTGCCCTAAACCCTGAAACATCACCCCCAGCACAACCCCTACACTGCCTGAGCACCATTGCTCTGCCCTAAACCCTGAAACACTAGCCCCAGCACGACCCCCTACACTGCCCGAACACCACTGCCCTAAACCCTGAAACACCACCCCTGCACGACCCCTACACTGCCCAAACACCACTGCACTGCCCTAAACCCTGAAACACCACCCCCAGCACGACCCCTACACTGCCCGAACACCACTGCACTGCCCTAAACCCTGAAACACCACCCCCAGCACGACCCCCTACACTGCCCGAACACCACTGCACTCTAAACCCTAGAAACACTACCCCCAGCACGACCCCCTACACTACCTGAACACCACTGCACTCAACCCTAAAATACTCCCCCAGCACGACCCCCTACACTACCCGAACACCACTGCACTGCCCTAAACCCTAAAACACTCCCCCAGCACGACCCCTAGACTACCCGAACACCACTGCACTGCCCTAAACCCTAAAACACTCCCCCAGCACGACCCCCTACTCTACCTAAACACCACTGCACTGCCCTAAACCCTAAAACACTACCCCCGCATGACCCCCTACACTACCCAAACACCACTGCACACTAACCCTAAAACACTACCCCAGCACGACCCCTACACTACCCAAAGACCACTGCACTACCCTAAACCCTAAAACACGACCTCCTACACTACACAAACACCACTGCACTACCCTAAACCCTAAAACACTACCCCCAGCACGAACCCCTACACTACCCAAACACCACTGCATTACCCTAAACCATAAAACACTACCCCCAGCAGTACCCCCTACGCTACCCAAACACCACTGCACTACCCTAAACCCTAAAACACTACCCCCAGCAGTACCCCCTACACTACCCAAACACCATTGCACTACCCTAAACCCTAAAACACTACCCCCAGCAGTATCCCCTACACTACCCAAACACCACTGCACTACCCTAAATCACTAACCCCAGCACGACCCCCTACACTACCCAAACACCACTGCACTACCCTAAACCCTAAAACACTACCCCCAGCACGACCCCCTACACTACCCAAACACCACTGTACTACCCTAAACCCTAAAACACTCCCTCCAGCACGACTCCCTACACTACCCAAACACCACTGCACTACCCTAAAACCTAAATCTACCCCCAGCATGACTCCCTACACTACACAAACACCACTGCACTACCCTAAACCCTAAAACACTACCCCCAGCACGACCCTCTTCACTACCTAAACACAACTGCACAATTTGTTATAGGCGTTGCAACGCAGGCCTGTGGTGCTAACTGGAAGTACCTGGTGGGCTAGTTGGTCCCCAGGGACCCTCAGGATTCAAGGTGACCACGGGGCGCGTTTGCACAGTGGTGAAGGGAGGGGGCGGGGCCTCAGGTGACATGTGCGCGAACACGCCCTGTGGTGCGTTTTAAGTTGGGGAGTTAATTCCCTTTGAATCCTGGGGGCCATCTAGCCCACCAGGTACCTTCAGTAAGCACAACAGAGCATTGCAGAGAGGTTAAAAAAGGTGCGTGGCCTCGGAACGCCTCTCTGCAACTCAGCTCTGTGGTCCTAACTGTAGGTACCTGGGGGGCTAGTTGAGCCCCAGGGACCCTCAGGATTCAAGGGGACTTAATCCCACAACTTAAAAGCGCGCCATGGAGCGCGTTTGCACACGTCACCTCAGGTCCCCCTCCCTTCACCACTGTGCAAGCGCGCCCTGTAGCGCGTTTTAAGAGGTAGTTTTAATCCCCCTGCCCTATTATGTACTAGGGACTTGCAGAGGAGGTCATGCTAATCACAGAGGTACCCCAACGCATAGTGTTCCCTAGTGTATGTAGGTGTTTTCACTGTATTATAAGTGTCTTTTAGCATAGCACTGGCTCTGGTTAGTCAGAGTCAGTTACCACCAGTACCCGTCTGAAAAAGTTGTGGGCACAGGATGATTTTGCAACAAGGCCTCTTTCTGCTCCTCTGTTGGTTCTTTCTGCACATCTTTTGCTTCTTTCTGTGCGTTTTTCTTCTTTCTTCACATGTCCTACCTCTGTTGGCATAGTTAGAAACTAGCATTTAAAAAACCTTTGAAATTTACTTAAAAATCATAGGTTTCAGGCACGTTATAGTTAGAAATTAGCATTTAAAAACCTTTGAAATTCACTGAAAAAACCATAGGTTTCAGACACGTTATAGTTAGAAATTAGCATTTAAAAAACTTTTGAAATTCACTGAAAAAACCATAGGTTTTAGGGACAGTTATAGTTAGTTGGACATTTCACTCGTACAAAACCATAGAAATTCCCCCGTTATAGTTAGTTCAGCTAACTATAACTCGCGCCCACAATGCACTGCTGATGACGTCACATATTACATCACTCATGACATGGTCAGTGACATCACTGATGACATCACTGATGACATCTCAAATGACATCACTGATGACATCATCCATGTGATAATTTCATGCATCTTCTCACACCCTAATATAACTTTTGATACACCCACTCTAAATTACAGACTGCCATTCTCAAAACCATAGACACTCCAACACCAAAAACTACATACCCACTCACTGATTCTTAGGTTTACACACACATCCACTCACTCACCTGTACAGTCACTCATACTTACAGTCACTCAGTACAGGACTATCATATGCACTCATACACCTATATAAACACTCACACACCTCAACTCATCCATAGAGGTACTCACACACCGTCAGTCATGCAACAAATTAATCAAACACCCATTTACTCACCTATACAGTTATACACACACCAGCTCACTTACTCATACAAATACTAGCACATTCTTACGCTCTTATACAATAACTGATACAAGCACACACACATCCATACAGCCACTCTCACAATAACACACTCTCACTTATAGCCATTTAAATACTCTAACACACATATATCCTTCCTTTTACATATGTAGTTACTCGCACATGTACCACTGAGATATACATTCACTCACTAACACACCCATACACACACTCACCCACCCAAGCAGTCCATCACAGATGCACTCTTGAAATCATGCACCCAGTGAATCACCCACTCACACATCTATGTATAGTCACAAACACCCCACCCACACAAACACTCAGGTAGCCATACAGATACTCAGAGAACCAATCAATAACCCATATAGACACTCATGTAGCTATTCGCAAATCCATGCATCCACTTACACACCAACAAACAGACGGATACAGACATTCACACAGTTTAGTCACTAACCCATGCATTCAGTAAGATACGTTTAATCACTCACTTGTAGAGTCAGTCACTCACGTACTAAATCATCCATTCAGACACTTATACACCCACTCATTCTTCAATACGCCTTTCCCTATATATATTAAACATATTTAAACTTTACAGAAACACACAGTCACTGGATGATGTCATCAGTGATGTCATCAGTGATGTCATCAGTGATGTCACTGACCATGTCATGAGTGATGTAATATGTGACGTCATCAGCAGTGCATTGCGGGGCGTGAGTTATAGTTAGCTGAACTAACTATAACGGGGGAATTTCTATGGTTTTGTACGAGTGAAATGTCCATCTAACTATAACTGTCCCTCAGGATTCAAGGGGAATTATTTCCCCAACTTAAAACGCACCACAGGGCGTGTTTGCGCACATGTCACCTGAGGCCCCGCCCCCTCCCTTCACCACTGTGCAAAGGCGCCCCGTGGCGCGTTTTAAGTTGGGGGATTAGGTCACCTTGAATCCTGAGGGTCCCTGGGGCCCAACTAGCCCACCAGGTACTTCCAGTAAGCACCACAGGCCTGCGTTGCAACGCCTGTAACAAATTGTGCAGTTGTGTTTAGGTAGTGAAGGGGGTCGTGCTGGGGGTAGTGTTTTAGGGTTTAGGGTAGTGCAGTGGTGTTTGTGTAGTGTAGGGGGTCATGCTGGGGGTAGATTTAGGGTTTAGGGTAGTGCAGTGGTGTTTGGATAGTGTAGGGAGTCGTGCTGGGGGAGTGTTTTAGGGTTTAGGGTAGTGCAGTGGTGTTTGGGTAGTGTAGGGGGTTGTGCTGGGGGTAGTGTTTTAGGGTTTAGGGTAGTGCAGTGGTGTTTGGGTAATGTAGGGGGTCGTGCTGGGGGTAGTGGTTTAGGGTTTAGGGTAGTGCAGTGGTGTTTGGGTAGTGTAGGGGGTACTGCTGGGGGTAGTGTTTTAGGGTTTAGGGTAGTGCAATGGTGTTTGGGTAGTGTAGGGGGTACTGCTGGAGGTAGTGTTTTAGGGTTTAGGGTAGTGCAGTGGTGTTTGGGTAGTGTAGGGGGTACTGCTGGGGGTAGTTTCTTAGGGTTTAGGGTAGTGCAGTGGTGTTTGTGTAGTGTAGGGGGTAGTGTTTTAGGGTTTAGGGTAGTGCAGTGGTGTTTGTGTAGTGTAGGGGTTGTGCTGGGGGTCGTGTTTTAGGGTTTAGGGTAGTGCAGTGGTGTTCGGGCAGTGTAGGGGTCATGCTGGGGATGGTGTTTCAGGGTTTAGGGCAGTGCAGTGGTGTTCGGGCGGTATAGGGGGTCTTGCTGGGGGTGGTGTTTCAGGGTTTAGGGCAGTGGTGTTCGGGTAGTGTAGGGGTCATGCGGGGGTAGTGTTTCAGGGTTTAGGGCAGTGCAGTAGTGTTTGGGTAGTATAGGGAGTCATGCTGGGGGAGTGTTTCAGGGTTTAGGGCAGTGCAGTTGTGTTTGGGTAGTGTAGGGGGTCGTGCTGGGGGGAGTATTTTAGGGTTTAGGGCAGTGCAGTGGTGTTCGGGCAGTGTAGGGGGTCGTGCTGGGGCTGGTGTTTCAGGGTTTAGGGCAGTGTAGTGGTGTTCGTTCAGTGTGGGGGTCTTGCTGGGGGTGGTGTTTCAGGGTTTAGGGCAGTGCAGTGGTGTTCGGGCAGTGTAGTGGGTCTTGTTGGGGGTGATGTTTCAGGGTTTAGGGCAGTGCAGTGGTGTTCGGGCAGTGTAGAGGGTCTTGCTGGGGGTGGTGTTTCAGGGTTTAGGGCAGTGTTGTTCGGGCAGTGTAGGGAGTCGTGCTGGGGCTGGTGTTTCAGGGTTTAGGGCAGTGCAGTGGCGTTCGGGCAGTGTAGGGGGTCTTGCTGGGGGTGGTGTTTCAGGGTTTAGGGCAGTGGTGTTCGGGCAGTGTAGGGGGTCTTGCTGGGGGTAGTTTTTCAGGGTTTAGGGCAGTGCAGTGGTGTTCGTGCAATGTAGGGGGTCGTGCTGGAGATGGTGTTTCATGGTTTAGGGCATTGCAGTAGTGTTCAGGCAGTGTAGGGGGTCGTGCTGGGGCTGGTGTTTCAGGGTTTAGGGCAGTGCAGTGGTGCTCGGGCAGTGTAGGGGTCATGCTGGGGGTGGTGTTTCTGGGTTTAGGGTAGTGCAGTGGTGTTCGGGCAGTGTAGGGAGTCATGCTGGGGCTGGTGTTTCAGGGTTTAGGGCAGTGCAGTAGTGTTCGGGCAGTGTAGGGGGTCGTGCTGGGGCTGGTGTTTCAGTGTTTTGGGCAGAGCAGTGGTGTTCGGGCAGTGTAGGGGGTCGTGCTGGGGGTGGTGTTTCTGGGTTTAGGGCAGTGCAGTGGTGTTCGGGCAGTATAGGGGGTCGTGCTGGGGGTGGTGTTTCAGGGTTTAGAGGCAGTGGTGTTCGGGCAGTGTAGGGGTCTTGCTGGGGGTGATGTTTCAGGGTTTAGGGCAGTGCAGTGGTGTTCGGGCAGTGTAGAGGGTCTTGCTGGGGGCAGTGTTTCACTGTTTAGGCCAGAGCAATGGTGTTCAGGCAGTGTAGGGCGTTGTGCTGGAGGTGGTGTTTCAGGGTTTAGGGCAGTGCAGTAGTGTTCGGGCAGTGTAGGGGGTCGTGCTGGGGGTGTTGTTTCACGGTTTAGGGCAGTGGTGTTCAGGCAGTGTAGGGGGTCGTGCTGGGGGTGGTGTTTCAGGGTTTGGGGCAGTGCAGTAGTGTTCGGGCAGTGTAGGGGGTCGTGCTGGGGCTGGTGTTTCAGGGTTTAGGGCAGTGCAGTGGTGCTCGGGCAGTGTAGGGGGTCATGCTGGGGGTGGTGTTTCTGGGTTTAGGGTAGTGCAGTGGTGTTCGGGCAGTGTAGGCAGTCGTGCTGGGGCTGGTGTTTCAGGGTTTAGGGCAGTGCAGTGGTGTTCGGGCTGTGTAGGGGGTCATGCTGGGGCTGGCTTTTCAGTGTTTTGGGCAGAGCAGTGGTGTTCGGGCAGTGTAGGGGGTCGTGCTGGGGTTGGTGTTTCAGGATTTAGGGCAGTGCAGTGGTGTTCGGGCAGTGTAGGCGGTCTTGCTGGGGGTGGTGTTTCAGGGTTTAGGACAGTGGTGTTCAGGCAGTGTAGGGGGTCGTGCTGGGGGTGGTGTTTCAGGGTTTAGGGCAGTGAAGTGGTGTTCGGGCAGTGTAGGGGTCGTGCAGGGGCTGGTGTTTCAAGGTTTAGGGCAGTGCAGTGGTGTTCAGGCAGTGTAGGGGGTTGTGCTGAGGGTGTTGTTTCAGGGTTTAGGGCAGTGCAGTGGTGTTCGGGCAGTGTAGGAGGTCGTGCTGGGGTTGGTGTTTCAGGGTTTAGGGCAGTGCAGTGGTGTTTGGGCAGTGTGAGGGGTCGTGCAGGGGGTGGTGAGTCAGGGTTTAGGGCAGTGCAGTGGTGTTCAGGCAGTGTAGGGGGTCATGCTGGGGGTAGTGTTGTAGGGTTTAGGGCAGTGCAGTGGTGTTCGGGCAGTGTAGGGGGTCATGCAGGGGTGTGGTGTTTCAGGGTTTAGGGCAGAGCAGTGGTGTTCAGTCAGTGTAGGTTGTCTTGCTGGGGGTGGTGTTTCAGGGTTTAGTGCAGTGGTGTTCGGGCAGTGTAGGGTGTCTTGCTGGGGGTGGTGTTTCAGGGTTTAGGGAAGTTCAATGGTGTTCGCGCAGTGTAGGTTGTCTTGCTGGGGGTGGTGTTTCAGGGTTTAGTGCAGTGGTGTTCGGGCAGTGTAGGGTGTCTTGCTGGGGGTGGTGTTTCAGGGTTTAGGGAAGTTCAATGGTGTTTGCGCAGTGTAGGGGGTCTTGCTGGGGTGATGTTTCAGGGTTTAGGGCAGTGCAGTGGTGTTCGGGCAGTGTAGGGGGTCGTGCTGGGGGTGGTGTTTCAGGGTTTAGGGCAGTGCAGTGGTGTTCGGGCAGTGTAGGGGGTCGTGCTGGGGCTGGTGTTTCAGGGTTTAGGGCAGTGCAGTGGTGTTCCGGCAGTGTAGGTGGTCGTGCTGGGGCTGGTGTTTCAGGGTTTAGGGCAGTGCAGTGGTGTTCGGGCAGAGTAGGGGGTCATGCTGGGGCTGGTGTTTCAGGGTTTAGGGCAGTGCAGTGGTGTTCGGGCAGTGTAGGAGGTGTTGCTGGGGCTGGTGTTTCAGGTTTAGGGTAGTGCAGTGGTGTTTGGGCAGTGTAGGGGGTCGTGCTGGGGCTGGTGTTTGAGGGTTTCGGGCAGTGCAGTGGTGTTCGGGCAGTGTAGGGGGTCATGATGGGGCTGGTGTTTCAGGGTTTAGGGCAGTGCGGTGGTTTTCAGGCAGTGTAGGCGGTCGAGCTGGGGGTGGTGTTTCAGGGTTTAGGGCAGTGCAGTGGTGTTCGGGCAGTGTAGGGGGTCGTGCTGGGGCTGGTGTTTCAGGGTTTTGGGCAGAGCAGCGGTGTTCGGGCAGTGTAGGGGATCGTGCTGGGGGTGGTGTTTCAGGGTTTAGGGCAGTGCAGTCTTCTTCGGGCAGTGTAGGGGTTCTTGCTGGGGGTGGTGTTTCAGGGTTTAGGACAGTGGTGTTCGGGCAGTGTAGGGGGTCTTGCTAGGGGTGATGTTTCAGGGTTTATGGCAGTGCAGTGGTGTTCGGGCAGTGTAGAGGGTCTTGCTGGGGGTAGTGTTTCAGGGTTTAGGGCAGTGGTGTTCATGCAGTTTAGGGGGTCATGCTGGGGGTGGTGTTTCAGGGTTTAGGGTAGTGCAGTAGTGTTCGGGAAGTGTAGGGGGTCATGCATGGGGTGGAGTTTCAGGGTTTAGGGCAGTGCAGGGGTGTTCGGGCAGTGTAGGGGGTCGTGCTCGGGGTGGTGTTTCAGGGTTTAGGGCAGTGCAGTGGTGTTCGGGCAGTGTAGTGGGTCGTGCAGGGAGTGGTGTTTCAGGGTTTAGGGCAGTGCAGTGGTGTTCGGGCAATGTAGGGGGTCGTGCTGGGGATGGTCTTTCAGGGTTTAGGGCAGTGCAGTGGTGTTCGGGCAGTGTAGGGGGTCTTGCTGGGGGTGAAGTTTCAGGGTTTAGGGCAGTGCAGTGGTGTTTGGGCAGTGTAGGGGGTCTTGCTGGGGGTAGTGTTTCAGGGTTTAGGGCAGTGCAGTGGTGTTCGTGCAATGTAGGGGGTCGTGCTGGGGATGGTGTTTCAGGGTTTAGGGCAGTGCAGTAGTTTCGGGCAGTGTAGGGGTCATGCATGGGGTGGTGTTTCAGGGTTTAGGGCAGTGCAGTGGTGTTCGGGCAGTGTAGGGTGTCGTGCTGGGGGTGGAGTTTCAGGTTTTAGGGCAGTACAGTGGTGTTCGGGCAGTGTAGGGGGTCGTGCACATGGTGGTGTTTCAGGGTTTAGGGCAGTGCAGTGGTGTTCTGGCAGTGTAGTGGGTCATGCTGGGGCTGGTGTTTCAGGGTTTAGGGCAGTGCGGTGGTGTTTGGGCAGTGTAGGAGGTTGTGCTGGGGCTGGTGTTTCAAGGTTTAGGGCAGTGCAGTTGTGTTCGGGCAGTGTAGGGGGTCGTGCTGGGGCTGGTGTTTCATGGTTTAGGGCAGTGCAGTGGTGTTCGGGCAGTGTAGGGGGTCGTGCTGGGGGTGGTGTTTCTGAGTTTAGGGTAGTGCACTGGTGTTCGGGCAGTGTAGGGGGTCATGCTGGGGCTGGTGTTTCAGGGTTTAGGGCAGTGCAGTGGTGCTCGGGCAGTGTAGGGGGTCGTGCTGGGAGTGGTGTTTCAGGGTTTAGGGGCAGTGGTGTTCGGGCAGTGTAGGGGGTCTTGCTGGGGGTGATGTTTCAGGGTTTAGGGCAGTGCAGTGGTGTTCGGGCAGTGTAGGGGGGTTGTGCTGGGGGTAGTGTTTTAGGGTTTTGGGTAGTGCATTGGTGCTTTGTGTAGTGTAGGGGTCGTGCTGGGAGTAGTGTTTTAGGGTTTAGGGTAGTGCAGTGGTGTTTTGTGTAGTGTAGGGGGTCATGTTTTAGGGTAGTGCAGTGGTGTTTGGGTAGTGTAGGGGGTCGTGCTGGGGGTATTGTTTTAGGATTTAGGTTAGTGCAGTGGTGTTTGGGTAGTGTAGGGGATCGTGCTGGGGGTAGTGTTTTAGGGTTTAGGGTAGTGCAGTGGTGTTTGTGTAGTGTAGGGGGTCGTGCTGGGGGTAGTGTTTTATTGTTTAGGGTAGTGCAGTGGTGCTTGTGTAGTGTAGGGGGTCGTGCTGGGGGTAGTGTTTTAGGGTTTAGGGTAGTGCGGTGGTGTTTGTGTAGTGTAGTGGGTCATGTTTTAGGGTAGTGCAGTGATGTTTGGGTAGTGTAGGGGATCGTGCTGGGGGTAGTGTTTTAGGATTTAGGTTAGTGCAGTGGTGTTTGGGTAGTGTAGGGGGTCGTGCTGGGTGTAGTGTTTTAGTGTTTAGGGTAGTGCAGTGGTGTTTGCGTAGTGTAGGGGGTCATGCTGGGGGTAGTGTTTTAGGGTTTAGGATAGTGCAGTGGTGCTTGTGTAGTGTAGGGGTCGTGGGTGGAACTGACGTCAGCACACCGGCGAGGTCCTCTTATGGCTCGATGACGTCATACAGTGTCGCAAGCGGAGCCGTGCTATTATAATGTCCTCGTCAACGTGGGAGAGCTAGGAAAGAATTTCCGTGGAATGCTGGCACAGGGGATATTCACCTAAATGTTCAGGCTAGTCCTTTGGGAGCAACTGTTTATGTTGCCACTCCAGAAACCAAAACCAGTGATCCGAGGGCAGAGGCCCTGCAGATGGCACACGAGGTGGGGAGCCCAGTCATGTGCACTGGTGGGGCAGCGAAGTGACAAGCACCACTACCCACAAAAAAGGAAACAAGGGCACTGAATAACACAGGATCTTCTCTTTGTATCTGGCAGGAACAACAAGGTTAAAATGCCCTAGTTCCAAAATGTAGAATTAGTGCTACAACGGTCTTCAAGAGGACCTGCGATGGATGCCGCTTCTGCCTTCTGTACGCTGGAGGTGGCACATGGGTCACCTGGTACGGTCATACTGCAGTGGAACGCACACTTGTTGACCTCTCATGGCACTGCTCCACACTTCAGGGAGGACACTTTCCATTAGCTGTGTTTTCTGATGACGTGTCGCTCCGGCCCCGTCCAACAACAGAACTCCTTTAGATCCGAACAGACTCTTCCACTCTCTCACCGGAAGTGAAATCAGGCCACGCGGACACATTCACAATACAACAGCCGGGAATGCACTTTTCGGTTAAAAAAACACATTCCTTCCTCCTAATTTATCAAATAAATGACTCACTGAAGAACAGGGGCCAGCTTCGATCGGTAAACAGCCGTTACAAAAACTTTTTTACTTCGCGATACCATTACAACGCATGCGTTGTACATCGCAAAATCATTACTATGCATTTTTTTAGAACGCATGGTCATTTACCACGCATGCCTTTACAATTAATTTCGTTGTAAAGGTATGTATGGTAAATGACCATGCGTTCTAAAAAAATGTAGACGTTCCATGTTGTTGTAAGGAAACAGAGGCTGTTCCGTTTCCTCACAAGGACATGCACCGCCCCTCAGATACGACGTGAAGCAGGAACCACGAGGCAAGAGGAACCACGAGGAGTGAGAGGTAAGGGGGATTGGGCATGGGGTGGGCATTACTTTTCTAGGGTTTAGAGTAGTGCTGTGGTGTTTGTGTAGTGTAGGGGTTGTGCTGGGGGTAGTGTTTTAGGGTAGTGCAGTGGTGTTTGTGTAGTGTAGGGGGTCATGCTGGGGGTAGTGTTTTAGGGTTTAGGGTAGTGCAGTGGTGTTTGTGTAGTGTAGGGGTCGTGCTGGAAGTAGACTTAGTGTTTAGGGTAGTGCAGTGGTGTTTGGGTAGTGTAGGGGGTTGTGCTGGGGTAGTGTTTTAGGGTTTAGGGTAGTGCAGTGGTGTTTGGGTAGTATAGGGGGTCGTGCTGGGGGTAGTGTTTTAGGGTTTAGGGTAGTGCAGTGATGTTTGGGTAGTGTAGGGGGTCGTGCTGGGGTAGTGTTTTAGGGTTTAGGGTAGTGCAGTGATGAATGGGGAGTGTAGGAGGTCGTGCTGGGGGTAGTGTTTTAGGGTTTAGGGTAGTGCAGTGGTGTTTGGGTAGTGTAGGGGGTCGTGCTGGGGTTAGTGTTTTAGGGTTTAGGGTAGTGCAGTGGTGTTTGGATAGTGTAGGGGGTCGTACTGGGGGTAGTATTTTAGGGTTTAGGGTAGTGCAGTGGTGTTTGGGTAGTATAGGGGGTCATGCTGGGGGTAATGTTTTAGTGTTTAGGGTAGTGCAGTGGTGTTTGGGTAGTGTAGGGGTCATGCTGGGGATAGTGTTTTAGGGTTTAGGGTAGTGCAGTGGTGTTTGGGTAGTGTAGGGGGTCATGCTGGGGGTAGTGTTTTAGGGTAGTACAGTGGTGTTTGGGTAGTGTAGGGGGACGTGCTGGGGGTAGTGTTCTTCTTCGGAAGAAAAATCGACAACAATAGATCTCGCCAAGCGCGCAGCACATGCTCTGCATCGCTAGGCGAGACCTAAAAAGCATTGCACCAAGATGGCTGCCAACATTACCTGGATTGAAGTGTTAGCAGCCAATTAGAGCCAAGCTTGTGCTTGTGTAGTTAGGTCCCGCCCAGATATATAAAGATTTTTTTCCTTTAATATCTCAAAAACTACTGAACGGATTTACACCATTTAAAAAAAAGGACTCTTTCTGAAACAAGGACTACCTTTTTGCCAAATTTGGTGTAATTCTGTTCAGCAGTTTGGGCTGTAGCCTTGGCTAAAGTTTCCTATGGGAAATTGATTTTCCGACCTCTATTTTTTGAATTTCTCAGGAACTACTGAATGGATTTACACCATTTAACATAAAGGAGTCTTTATGAACCAAGGGCTACCTTTTTGCCAAATTTGGTGTAATTCCGTTCAGCAGTTCGGGTTGTAGCTGTGTCTAAAGTTTCCTATGGAAATTAACATGGAGAAAACACTTTTTGGGACCCCCCTTTTTTCTCGGCCCCCGCTTTGTGATTCACCCCGAAACTTTCAAGACAGGAGATGACCGGAGCGCCCCACTAGTTTTGAAAAATTCGCGAAGATTCGTCAAACGACGCTAAAGTTATTGGGAAAACAAAAAATGCTTTTCCTATGGAAAATAGGTCCTAACTATAACTACCTACTGGTGACCGCCAGTAGGTAATATATATATATATATATATATATATATATATATATATATATATATATATATATATATATATATATACATACAGACATAATCATATACATATATATATCACTACCAGATATCCGTTTTGTTTGAACTTCTGCTCCCTTGTTGCAAAACAAAAGGCAAACTCCATGTTAGCTGGTGCAAATGTATTTTATTTTGCCCTCACACCACTGCCATGACGCGTTTCGACCTGAAGAGGCCTTGATCATATATATATATATATATATATATATACCTACTGGCGGCCGCCAGTAGGTAGTTATAATTAGGACCTCGCTTCTATTCAAATACCATTTTTTATTTTGCCAATATCTTTGGCGCCATTTGACGAATCTTTCCGAAATTTTAAAAACTAATGGGGCGCTCCGATCAGCACCTGTCTTGAAAGTTTTGGGGTGATTCGTCAAGTGGGGGCCGAGAAAAAAGGGGGGTCCCAAAACACGTTTTCCCCATGTTCATTTCCATAGGAAAAATTGGAACAGGCTACAGCCCGAACTGCTGAACGGAATTACACCAAATTTGGCAAAAAGGTAGCCCTTCCTTCAGAAAGAGACCTTTTTTTAAATGGTGTAAATCCATTCAGTAGTTCTTGAGATATTAGCAAAAAGAAAAATATCAATATCTGAGCACTGAGGAGGGTTCGCGAACCCTCCCGGGCACGAGCTTCACTCTGATTGGCTGCCAACACTCCAAACCAGGAAGTGTTAGCAGCCATATTGTGACACAGTAGAACCGAGTCACAAGAAAACAGTGAAAAAGAGGTTAAAAAACAAGAAAAGTGGGTAGGGTACAAACACCCTGACCCCCTAGGCCTGCTCAGGGGGTCCCACAAGGACCCCTAGGGCCAAAACAAATGGCCGAATTCACGCTGGGGTCGCAAACCCGGCCGAGAAAATAAAAAAAATGAAGCGTGGGCTTCCGCGCTTCATTTAAATGAGGCCCCCGGGTGGGCCAGATCCCAGGGGTAATGCCAAAATAGAATAGCACATTGTTCCCAGGTGTATACCCCACTGCAGACAGAGCGAGTGCATATTGCTGCCCAGTATTGTCCAGTGTGGACTGCCATGGGGTGGAGGTGTACCCCAGTGCAGACAGAGTGAGCGCATATTGCTGCCCTGTATTGTCCTGTGTGGACAGCCATGTCAGCAGGGCCCTGTGAACTGTGAATTATGCGCCAGGACGTCCGGCCGTGGGCGCTGAGTGCTCCCACACACAGACGCAGCCGCCAGAGTGTGAGGGTGACTCGGTCAGGCGCAGAGAGCAGGCTCGCATAACAGACACCCCCGTCCCCCCAACCATTGTGAGATAAAGAATACGGGCTATAAAGATAAAAGTGTCCAGCTTCGCTGATTGATAATTGGAAGATCTGATACCAGGAAAGTACCCCACCCCGTCACAAATATAAACCCTAGATCGTCGATTCTATTTGGAATATCACAAATACATAAAAATCACATTTATGTTTCACGCACTGGCGTACAAAGTAGTACAGGACCCGGGCACTAAAATTGTGGTGAATTGAAAATGTGACCTTGCAAACCTCACTAAACTTGGCACTGATAAAATGTGAAACTTAATGTCATTAAGCTGAATTAACTTCCCACTGCAACTGGCGTAGAAATAACTTGTGAAACTCACTGGGCTTGGACTGGATTCACTTGCAAACCTCGCAGAGTTTGGACCGAATTAACTTGCATAGATTTATAGATGAATTAACTTGTGAACCTTTCAAAACGTGACCGCAGTAACTTGCGAACCTCCTTGGTTTAGAGTTGATCTGGAATAAAGGACTCCGAACCTTAATAGAGTGGCCATTGATTTGCGAGTAAACGTTTCCGACCCCCGGTATATTTGCAGCTGACTTGTGGATATAACACCAAGAAACTCTCCCAACTTACGGCTGAATGATGCCGGGGATCTCGCTTACTGCTTGAACAAAGAATCACGAACCGTAGTGGACTTGCGGGAGAAGTGCGAATAAAACATGTGAATTTAGAAATGCATTCATCCGTAAAGGATATCTACCTAGAGTTCTACATAAACTCCTTGATACAGTTTCCTTTAGATGAATTCCAAAAATAAATAGGCCCATGTTGTTTCCTTTCTTGAAGACTATCGCAGGACAAGTTGTGAATCAACTGTGATAATGTGGACGTTTTATGCGAAACAGGGCAGAGCCAGGTACTTTGATTTAACTATTGTTTGTTGCCAATGTGCTCAGACAGGGTCCAGTTCTAAGGGTTAAACGTGACAAGTAATTGTAGTTCACAGCATACCCCAGAAAATTCTGATAGGCCGAAATAAAGGCGAGGAGACTTCGAGCTTACCCTTTCCAGCTGTACACTATAATGTTAAACACACACTGATTCGGTGGGCCTGCTATAGGGGAACACAGCCCCCTTCTCCCCACCCTGAGGGGTTTCCACAGGTAAGTGCAGCTAAGGTACCCCTGGATCCTCCGCGGTTCTGCACTTTCCTCCGCGGGTCTACCAACAAGTGCCGATACTGCGCTGTCTCGTGTCCTTGGGACAGTGATGCAGCTGTGAGGCCACCAGAGGAGGGCTCCTGTCACACCCTCCCTGCTACGAAGCACCGTGCCGAGGTGACACTGTTATTATTTCCGTAAGGGAGTGCTACAGCAGAGCTATATTTTGCCTGGCACCTAGAGTGGTGACGTGTTCTGTAGCACAGAGGGCTGAAACTGCACTTAATTTTGTTCTATAGAAAAGAGTGTTGAAATGACACAGATTTTTTTTATGTTTTGTAGCTGAGAATATTAAAGTGACCCTGTATTTGTTGCTCGGGAAAACGGTGAAGTACCGTTGTGCCGCGTTTTGCACCTAAGAGTGTATTTTGTTCTGTTCCTGATGGAGACAGCAGTGCACTACAGTCAGTTCTCCAGTGCCCACAATACACTGCATTTAGTCCTGTTACAAGATGTTAAAACCTCACTTTATTTTGCACTGATCCCGGGAGTCTTGGAGTGTGTCCTGTGTTCTGTCCTGCAGCAGGGGTCGCCCTGTCGGAAGTTAGGAAAGAGACGCTATAGTTAGTTCTGTAGCCAGAGTTTGTAGTGTCCATGTTTTATTCCCTGCAGCGGTGTGTTTAAGAGCTGCAGGTTTGTTCTGCAGCAGTGGCTGGAGTATGCTTGTATTTTGCTCTGTAGGTAGGTGGTAAAGTGATGCTGTGTTTGTTCGATAGCAGAAGCTTGTAGTGTTCATGTATTTTGCCCTGTAGTAGTCTGTTAAATAGATGTGTTTTGTTCTGTAGCAGAAGCAGTAGGGGCTTGTAGTGTCCTTATATTTTGCCCGGTAGGAGGTTGTTAAAGTGATGCTGTGTTTCTTTCTGTAGCAGGGGCTTGTAGTGTCCATTTATTTTGCCCTGTAGTAGTTTGTTAAAGAGCTGTTGTGTTTTGTTCTGTAGCGGGAGCTTGTAGTGTCCATGTATTTTGCTTTGTAGGTGGTTTGTAAAGTGATGCTGTGTTTCTTTCTGTAGCAGGGGCTTGTAGTGTCCATGTATTTTGCCCTGTAGTAGTTTGTTAAAGAGCTGTTGTGTTTTGTTCTGTAGCGGGAGCTTGTAGTGTCCATGTATTTTGCTTTGTAGGTGGTTGCTAAAGTGATGTTGTGTTTTGTTCTGTAGCGGGAGCTTGTAGTGTCTGTGTATTTTGCCCTGTAGTAGTTTGTTAAAGGTATGTTGAGTTCTGTAGTGGGGGCTTGTAGTGTCCGTGTATTTTGTCCTGTAGTAGTTTGTTAAAGATATGTTGAGTTCTGTAGCGGGGGCTTGTAGTGTCCATGTATTTTGCCCTGTAGTAGGGTGTTTAAGAGACGCTGTGTTTTGTTCTGTAGTAGAGAGAGCTGAGGTGACGCCCTCTTTTTTGTTCTTCCGCAGAGTGCCGAGCTTACACTACAGTTTGTTCTGAATCAAAGGGCTGAAATACCCCGCTTTTGAATTCTGTAGCAGAGAATGTTGAAATGACGCTTCATTTAGTTCTGTTGGGGTGAAGAATTCCAAGTGGATTCTGTTGTGCAACACAAACGTTGTACTCGTTCCCTCGCAGATGCCGAGCTGAGTTCGGGTGTGTTCTCCAGCAAAGCGCCGAACTTGAACTGCGCTTTGATCACTAGTAGAGCGAAGTGGTGTCACTACACTTTTTATTAGAATATTCCATCTGCACTGCACGCTGTTCTGCTACATCTACACTGTACCATAGTCTGGAAGTTTATCTCTATTATGTTTATTCAAAAAGTGCTGATGTGAGTTTGTACTTTGAACTACAGTCGAATGCTGAAGGACTCTCTGTTCTGTTCTTTGGAAGTGGGTGTTGAATCGACGTTGCATTTTGTTCCTTAAGACAGCACAGAACATAAACTGCACTATGTTCTGCCGCACCAGCGATGTGACCTTACACTAGGTGTAAGCAGTAGCAGAGAGGAGACACCGCGTTCTCTCAGGGTGAGATAACTGTGACATCACACTGTGTGTTGTTAAGTAGCAGTGAAGTGATGCTGCATCCTCTCCGTGTGACACAGCGATTACGTCACACTGCGTGTTGTTAACTAGCAGTGAAGTGCGTGTTGTTAATGGCCAAGTGACAGTGTATCTTGTTCTATGGCACAATGAAGAAATGACAGTGTAGTTTAATCAAAGAACGTTGAGGTCACCTGTGTTTTTTGCGTAGTAGTGGCTGAAGGAAAGCCCTATTTTTATTTTGTATCGTACAAAGTCGAAATTACAATGTGTACCTTATTAGTTAAAGTAAGTGCCCTACAAATGCACGCAAGATAACATAAAAAAATAACGCACCGTGGCAGAAAGTGTTGAGGACAGGCCGTATTTTCAGTTCGGTAGTAGAGCTCGTTGAAGTGACACAGGGGCATATTAGCAAGACCCATGTTAAAATTATCGCCGTTTTAGCGGCAGGAAACTGCCGCTAAAACTGCGATAATGGACTTGCTAATATGCGTTATAGAATTCAATAGAAGCCCAGGTTAGATGTGCAGGACATCTAACCTGGGCTCTATTGGAATTCTATACGATATTAGCAAGCCCATTATCGCCGTTTTAGCGGCAGTTTCCTGCCGCTAAAACAGCGATAATTTTAACGTGGGTCTTGCTAATATGCCCCACTATTCGGATCTGGACAACATACTCCTGAAGTTAAAATGTATTTTGCTCGGTAGCAGAGACCGGCATTACAATGCATTCTGGTCTATTTCAGACAATGTCGAAGTTACAATCTATTTTACTCGATAGCCGAAGATGTTGAAGTGACCAGGTATATCTATTTTGTATCAGAAACTGTTAAAGTTGCATTATATTTTTATCGGTAACAGAGAGTGTTGATGTGACCCTGTATATATTGTATCAGAAAACCTAGAAGTTACATTGTATTTTGCTTGGTCGCAGAGAGTGTTTAGGCGAACTTGTATTTATTGTATCAGTAACTGTTGAAGTTACATTATATTTTGATCGGTAGCAGAGTGTTGAGTGACCATGTATATATTGTATCAGAAAACCTCATCGGGCCATATTATCAAGAACGGCGATAACATTATCGCTGCTTTAGCGGCAGGAAACTGGCGCTAAAGCGGCGATAAGGGGCTTGATAATATGCCCTATAGAATTCCAATCGAAGCCCAGGTTTGATGTCCTTCACACCAGAACCTGGGCTTCTATTAGAATTCTATAGTGCATATTATCAAGCCCCTTTTCGCCGCTTTAGCTGCAGTTTCCTGCCGCTAAAGCGGCAATAATGTAATCGCCGTTCTTGATAATAAGGCCCATTGTATTTTGCTTGGTCACAGAGAGTGATGAGGTGACCCTGTATGCACTGATACACTGTATCAAAACAATGTTTTAGTTCAAATGTATCAGTCAGTCAGTCAAGAATACTTTATTCGGCAACTTAATGCCATAAAAGTGAACATATCAAACAAAGATACATTTCATTGACAAATTTTAAAAACCAGAATTAAAAAAGCATTCTTAATAGCAGTCAGGGGGCCGAGTTCTAAAATACATACAGTGCAAAAACATTGTATAAAGTGCAAAGTGCAAAGATCAGATTCAGTCAGATGCAATAGTCCCCATTGACGACACGAAGAGGGCCTAAAGATAAAAAATATAAAAACTAATGACAGTTAAAAAAACAATTTTTTCCTACACCTAATGGCTCCTGTTAAAAAACTTGCAACCCCAAAACAGACCATGGGGGAAGATAACATTTGAAGATACAGTAGGGCGGGCCTGACTTGAGAAAAATGACAATCTCTGAGTAATGGTAATATGAATCTCTTGTGTAAAGAAACATAATAATCACAAAATAAAATAAAATGAAGAGTATCCTGGTCAGAGAAATTGTCACAGGGACAAGATTTTAAAGTGCCAGGTTTTGAAAAGCCTTGGGGAACAGCCAAGAGCCAGGGAACCATTTGCAGACAAAATCTTGTTAATACAAAACGATGGAAGGGGTTGCCGACGATGAGTAGATATGGCTGAACTTCATTATTCATAGATAATGTAACATATCCTCTCACCGTTGGTTTTACCAACTCCTTTTCTTCCCTGAGTCCCTGGCGCTTGATCATAAACTGCTGTTTAATATTTCTAATTTTAGATTTATCCAAGGGTTTAGGGCTAAAAAATAAGTCAGGACAGCCTAACCATTTTGTCAAATCCCTTAAGTACTTTAGCCAGGGGATATGTTCAGCTCTGTCTAACGCTAGACAGTCAGTAATTATTATTTGGTTTAAGTTAGTAATAGGGCTTGCCCAAACTCTCTACCAGTGCAATAGGGGGGCTACCGCTATCTGGTCCGATATATATCCCACCCCTAGTTCTTCATGTAGTATATATGCAGGGGTGGAGGGCGGAACTGCCAAGATCTTACGTAAAAACTTGTCTTCATCATGCTGAATGTCCTTTCCTTCCTTATATCCCCAAATATCACAACCATAAGTTGCCATGGGGATGCATTTTTCTTTGTATATCTTGATCAGGGCCGGAATGGGTTTAGGCCCTAATCTCTTAGCAAAATTTAGTGTTGCCCCGTCGCTCTAATAAGAGTATTCTTTTTTTGCATAATTTGTGGGCACCATGACCCGCGCTCATCAAAAAGTACTCCCAAATAGGGAAAGGTTGGGACCTTTGTTAATTCGACCCCTTTCCAGTAAAATGTAATCTTTTTTTGGGACTTTCCAGGACCGATGGACATAGTATGTGATTTCTTAAAGTTTGTTGAAAGGTCTAAAGAGTCCATAAAAACTATAAAACCATCTAAAAGTGATTGAAGGCCCACTGCAGTTCTAGCTAATAAGACCATGTCATCCGCGTATAAAAGTGCGGGGGTCATCTTATCACCAAGCCTAGGGATGTCTTTACAGCTAGCTGTTAGAAAATCCTTTAACTTATTTATATATAGTGTGAATAAGAGGGGCCAGGATACAACCCTGACGTACCCTTCTCTTCACATCCCAGGGGGTTGTCAAATCACCATTACTGTTATATCTAACAGCAGCTGTATTATTTTCATGGATGGTGTATAAAAAAGCCACAAGCTCTGATTCAAGACCCAGTTCACTTAAAATTACCCATAACTTTGATCTATTAACACAATCGAATGCTTGCGTCAAATCCATGAACGCTAAATGTATTATACCCTTTTTAGCAATGGTATACTTTCCTACCTCTAAATGTAAATTTAAACATTGGTCCAAAGTCCCTTTTTTTGGCTTAAAACCATATTGCAGATTGGAGATAACATTTTGGTGGTCCAGCCATGTGGTTAGGCGATTAAGTACAGCTTTGCCCATTATTTTGGCTGCAGAATCTAGGAGTGAGATCGGCCTATAGCATGTAGGCTCGTCCCTCGCGCCCTTTTTAAAGATTGGGAACAATAACTGCCTTTCCCCAGGATACTGGGTATCCATGTGAACAAGCAGCATTAAAAACATTAGCCAAAATACTAGCCCAAACATTAGGATCAGCTTTGTATAGTTCTGCCGGGACCCCGTCGGGGCCCGGGGCCTTTCCACCAGATGTAGAGACGATTGCTTTATGGACCTCTTGTAAACTAAAGTGGAGTGGCGTACTAGTTTGCCCATCTTCTCTATAATCCTTAGATTCTCCTAAGTTTGCATCACTAAAAATATGGCCAAAATGCAAAACCCATTTTTCAGCTGGGATTAGGCAATCGATGTTAGAGTTAGGAGTTTCGGAAAGGAAAGGACTATTAACTACTGACCAAAATTTGGAGCTATCTTTCAGCACACTAGCTTGTTGTCAGGCATCCCATGTCTGCTCCCTTAACTGCTTCTTCCTATTCTGAACTACTAGCTTATAGGCCTTTCTTTTGTCCCTGATTTCTGCTTCGTCTCTAGGGATAGATTTTAGGGCCTGTACAAGCTCTGTGTGGGTCGTTGAACATGCACCATTAAACCACCTTACGACCTTCGGGCGTCTGGTCCCACCCACAGCCGTGAGGTCAGATTGTATTTGTTTTGTTAGTTTCCCAAAGGCTGTTAAGATAGAACTATCCTGTATGTCGGGGTCTAAACAGGATTCAATTTCAGGGGCACAGACTGTATACAAGTTATTCAGAAAGTTATCTGGGACTACCGTTTCCCACTTTAGCCTACGAACCTGGTCTTTGGTGCTAATATCTTTGTTTGTTAGACAAATGGTAGGTTCCTCAGTTTCGATAACAGGAAGTGATATAGCAACAGTAAGGGGGTTATGGTTACTAAAACTTGACCAGGTAACAATTAAATCCTCAGTGAACAAAGCTAGTGGAGCGGACAGTAGAATAAAATAGATGGTGCTTGGCCTTCCATTCCCTACATAAGTGGGTACTGACGCCAAACTGTCTACTTGCTGAAGACAACATACATTTTGATTTGAGAGAATGCTTTCAAGCAAGATACCTGAAAGTGTGTGCTCAAAATGAGTAAGTGAGGAAAAAAACTCCCCCTGGCCCTGAATTGTGAAACAGTTTAAGTAACATTGATGGGTATTAAAATCCCCTAGGATTATTACATCATAATAAGATTGTTTGGTCTCCCCATAATATTCCAGGAACTCCTTTAAGGTTTGCAAATGTTCCAACTCGTGCCCTCTGGAAAAGGAATTATAAAAATTTACAACTAACACAGTGGCACTGTTCTTAAAAGACAGTTCTACTGCCAAGACATTTTGTGATTTACATTCAACCAGACGTGTCCTGCAAGAGAGCTTCAGGGAAAACATTACGAGAAAACACCCTCTAGCTTTACCCATGTTCGATGGAATAGCATGTTTATAAAATGAAATGAACCCATCTAAATAGAAACAATCATTTGCTTCCCAAGTTTCCTGGAGGGCAATAATGTGATACATACAGAGAAAATTTTCCCAATTTGAGTTTTCTCTTTTAGACCTTATTCCGCTATGTTCCATGAGAGAACCTTTTCACGAGCAGCCGTAGTGGGAGTTAAGATTAGAGGAGTTCCAGGGGATTTATTAATTATTTCAACAGGGTCCAGGGCTGATAATATATAGGTGTTTTGGGTCATGTTAACTTGAGATGTAGCCTGACATGTTTTGTCTTCTAGCCCTAGTCAGTCATTTTCCTCCAGATTCTGGAGTCTAGCTAGGGGTTGAAAATGGTTACTCATTGTTAAGGTAGTGTCTATATTGGTTTTGTTGACACGCCTACCTGATTTTAGGGGTAGCTGCCATTGCCATTGCATAGGGCATGTACGCTGGCTAGGGGGATAAAAATGTTGTAGCGAGACTACTGTAATTGAGGAATTTGAGCTACTCTTATATGCGCAGCCCGTTAGCATCTTAGCTTTCTCAGGGTTCTGAAAATTGACAACTATGCAGTCTCCTACACCAATCCTTTTTGTTTGGTGGCCTATCCACCACACTCTTCTGGCCATAATGATGTCAGATGACATGCTCGGGCCATTTAGAACATTTTTAGTAATGAGTAACTTTATGTATTAAGTCCTGGGTAGTTTCCCTGGATTTTTGGGAGAGAAAATTGACCTTCAGTAAGACTGCTACTAAGGGGGCAGATGCAGGGGGCAGATCAAGTATACATTGGTTCATAACCTTAGTTTTAACATGATTAGGTTGGGTACGTGTAGGCAAAAGGACTCTCTCAGTATTTAGAGGCCTACTCGTCTGGTCTACCATGAAATACTGGGCTACAGATCTCGTTTCCTCACTCACATTTGATTGTCTAATTCTACTGGGCGTTTCCTCAGTCCCTAAGTCATTTGAACACGGGCCAGATGAAATTTGGTTCATATTCCGAGATGGAGTTTTCGCCCCTTTCCCCGTTGGTTTAGGCACAAATGTCATAGTACATTTATTACAATTGGTGATAGAGTCATGAAATAGTTTCTCAACCTTTTCCACCTTTAGCATTATTGGGGCTAAAATAGCTTTTGTCATTAACTCCAGCCTCACAAATAAAGTATCCAATAGCTGTTCTATGTTCAAACCAGATTTTAATGGTATTTCTGTCCGTGTTTGTGTCCGTGGGGACTTCCTGGAAGACTTATTACAGGCAATTTGTTTTCTCTTGGGCAGTGGTAGGTCTGAGGCCGCATCGTTCCCCTCTGTTATTTTAGCAACCAAAGTATTAGGTGACATGTCAGGTTCATCAGGGGTGAGCATTTGACATAAAGGCGCAGCAGCAGTAGCATTTGATGAACCGTCTAAAGAACCCACAATGACTGCTGGTTTTACTTGTGCCCCATCCATGCCTGTGGCATGATTCTGAGAACACTTTCCTGCCTCCAGTGATAGTCTTCTCTCTGTCAGGGCTATCTCTTGAATAGTCGCATATGCAACTTTAGTTAGAAAGAAATCAATTGTACCAGCCATACAGACCCCCGAGGTCCCCCCATATAAAGCGGGTGTTTTCCTTTTGCCCATTTGCAAACACTAATCCCAAAGCCCTAGTATACCCCTATATAAGGTCACAATGAAGTACTGGTGTGGTTAGTGCTAATGGGGGTAATTGAAAAGTACCTTGCTTTTTTGGCAGATTATTCTGTCCAAATTTTCCAGAGTACAGGTAGGCGATCTGGGTAAAGACAGCCAAGGGGTTTGGCCCAGCCCGGCCTCCTCCGGTCGCTGATAGGCGCAGACGGGCCTGCCCTTGGCCCGAGCTTTGCCCGGGCATGGCCCAGGCACGCCCGTGCACATCCCGTGCTGCAGGAGTGCGCCGCAGTTCTTATGCGCCTCCAGGCACAATGGCGGTACGTTGGCAGCCCTTCCTGCCGCTGGGGCACCTGGATGATGCAGTTCTCTGCCCCCGGACTGCCTGCAAAAGCTACCCACGCTGCAGGAGTGTGCCGCAGTTCTTATGCACCTCCAGGCGCAATGGCGGTATGTTGGCTGCCCTTCCTGCCGCTGGGGCACCTGGATGATGCAGTTCTCTGCCCCGTTCTGCCTGCAAAAGCTACCCTAACATGCGTCAATGTATTGTGCTGGTGGCAGAGAATTTTAAAGTGACCCTGCATGATATATATATATATATATATATTCACATAATCCAACTCCAACACACCCACGGCGATGAAGAAGGCACAAACTCCTCTTAACTGGGCGTAAATAAAATTTATTTTAGCTCATCATGTCATTACGCGTTTCAGCCGGCAAAACCAGCCTTGCTCACATGTAGCTTACAACGTTACAAATGACCAATTAAATACCACCATATTGTGTCACGTGACCCTGAACAGACATAAATATAAAGAAAAGACTGCAAGGTTGTGTTTTTAGATGCGTCTCAAAACATTGGTTTCTTTCTCATAGATCTTACTTGACATTTGATGCACAGCTAGGAAAATAAATAAATAGACCATTTAAATACACATGTCCAACATTAAATCCATTTAAAATCTATTTAAAAGTAATAATGTTAAAAATCATAGCACAAATGCGTAGTGGTAGCAGTGGTTATAAAGTAAGTATCTACTACTCGGCAAAAAATTGTGATGCGCTGCCTGGAGTCATCATACCAATCAGGTCATAATTAACAACCTACTTAATGGCACACATGCCAAATGTGTCGCTCCGTCAAATAAGACAAATGCCGCTGTTATACACAGAAAATAAATATCCTAATGTCACCAACTTGCTTCCCTATAAATAATGCTATTTGCAACCACATTTCCCTCTGCTCGTAATACAATAAGATCATAAGTATTGAGAATGAATAAACATACGCATCTAAAGAATATCATACACATACCCGACATATCAACTATACTAGTTCAAAGTTTAAAAAGTTAATTAAAACATACAGTACTACTGAAGAATGTGCAAACATCGCCATGTGCAAAATGTGCAATAATAAAATGCAAATTGCATGATTTGATAATTCAATTACAGCAAAAACTGCAGTACTAAATACTAAAACCACATCTAATAAACTTTTTTGCAGAGACATATTTTACTGTTTTTTATAAAAATAAAAAGAGAAAGACAATATATATACATTAAGTGATAAAAAAAGATTATTGTTTGGAACCTGAGGTAATACATCCTAAATGCAAAGTCCTTACTACTGACTAGAGTGATCACAATTCTTATATCATAAAAAGCCTAGTTTGTTGTATGGACAAAAAATTGCCTTAAATGATTGGGAAATGCTTTATAGGAAGTAAAGAAGATCTTCTGATGTATTTAGGCCTAAAGGTGCCTTACTGTCGAATTCCATGATCATTCTAGTCTCTAACTGCCTCAATTTGCGTTCTCTATTTCCACCTCTGCGCAGTGTTGGGCAAGCGTCCACCACATAGTATTTGAGACAATTAAGATTGTTAGCATGGGTGGCTTTAAAATGCCGTGCCACTGGATAGTTGGAATCATTATTAGTTATGGCACGAAGATGCTGAAGAATACGTACATGCACCTGTAGTTTGGTGCTGCCTATGTAGTTAAAGCCACATGTGCAGGTGAGCACATAAACAGCAAATTCTGTACGACAGGTGTAGTGTCCCTTAATAGGCCTTTCCTTGGGACTGAAAGGAACTGTGTGATGGGTTTTGTTGTCCCCAAATTTGCATGCCCGACAAGTCGAGCATTTAAAGAAACCCAGTTTCGGTGTAAGCCAAGTAGTGGCGAGTGTAATTTCAGGATTGCTTTTCACTAAATCCATTCTCATGGATTTCGCCCGTCTAAACGTGAGAGTAGGGATGGTAGGAAGTCTAGAGGCTAATACACCATCTGTGAGGAGGATCGGCCAGTTCTTGTTGATAATCCCCCTAATTTGTTTGTGATGTTTACTAAAAGTGGTGATTAGTCTAGGTGCTGTCTCTTCAGTAGGTTTACATGCAGTGTGCCCATCAGGGGGCACTCCAGTAGTGAATACAAGGGCTTGAGTTGGCAGGAGTGATTCTCTAGTTTTCAGTTGCACTTTTTTACTGGCCTCCCCCAATATTCTGTTACAATATCCCCTCTGTCTGAATCTCTCCAATGATATATATATTCACTGAAAAAAACACAGGTTTCAGGGACGTTATAGTTAGAGATTAGCATTTAAAAAACCTTAGACATTCACTGAAAAAACCACAGGTTTCAGGGACTTTATAGTTAGTTGGACATTTCACTCGTACAAAACCAGAGAAATTCGGCCGTTATATTTAGTTCAGCTAACTATAACTCGCGCCCCCGCAATGCACTGCTGATGACGTCACACATTACATCATTCATGACATGGTCAGTGACATCACTGATGACATCACTGATGACATCTCAAATGACATCCCTGATGACATCATCCAGTGACTGTGTGCTTCTGTAAAGTTTAAATATGATATATATATATATATATATATATATATATATATCTATAGGCCAAGGTGTATTGAAGAATGAGTGGGTATATAAGTGTCTGAATGTATGATTTAGTAGGTGCGTGATTGACTGTATAAGTGAGTGATTAAATGTGTCTTACTGATTGAATGGGTTAGTGACTGATAAAGACATTCACACAGTTTAGTTTGTCAGTTGGTGTGTAAGCGGTAGCATGGGTTGGTGAGTAGCTAAATGAGGGTCTATATGGGTTATTGATTGGTTGTTTGAGTATCTGTATGGGTGCCTGAGTGTCTGTGTGGTTGGGTGGGGGGTGTAACTCTGTGCATAGATGTGTGAGTGGGTGATTCACTGGGTGTATGGGTTCAAGAGTGCATCTGTGAAGGGCTGTATGGGTGGGTGAGTATGTGTATGGGTGTGTTGGTGAGTGAATGGATGTCTCAGTGGTACATGTGTGAGTAACTGTATATATCAAAGGCAGTATATGTGAGTGTTGGAGTATATAAATGACTATATGTGAGAGTGAGTGATTGTGAGAGTGGCTGTATGGATGAGTGTGTGCTTGTATTAGTTATTGTATAAGAGTGTAAGTATGTGTTAGTATATGTTTGAATAAGTGAGGTGGTGTGTGTATAACAGTCTAGGTGAGTAAATGGGAGTGTGATTGATTATTTGCATGACTGACTAGGTTTGTGAGTAACTCTATGGATGAGTGGCGGTATGTGAGTGTCTGTATAGATATGTGAGTGCATATGATAGTGCCGTATTGATGGTTGACTGCAAGTATGAGTGACTGTATAGGTGAATGACTGGATGTGTGTGTAGACCTAGGAATTAGTGAGTGGGTATGTACTAACTGGTATTGGTGTGTCTATTGTTTCGAAAATGGTAGTCTGTATTTTAGAGTGGGTGTATCAAAGGTTATATTAGGGTATAAGGAGGTGCATCAGATTATCACGTGGATGATGTCATCAGTGATGTCATTTGAGATGTCATCAGTGATATCACTGACCATGTCATGAATGATGTAATATGTGACGTCATTAGCAGTGCATTGCGGGGGCGCGAGTTATAGTTAGCTGAACTAACTATAACAGCTGAATTTCTCTGGTTTTGTACAAGTGAAATGTCCAACTAACTATAATGTCCCTAAAACCTGTGGTTTTTTCAGTGAATATATATATATATATATATATATATATATATATATATATATATATATATATATATATATATATATATACACACATACAGATACATATAGATAGATATATACAAAATATGTAATCATCTAGTGATCTTCAATAAAAAGATTCAAAACCCAGCCATTATCATAGTATATTTTTCAGAATTACAATAGTTATGGATGAGCCAGTGCTTGCTTATTTGAAGCAGGTGCAAGTGTAAGTAACAAGTGAAAAAAGTGCATCACAAACAAGAATAAAAAGACTTGACTTTTGACTCCTTTAAGTATTTCTACGTTTGGGCTCAGTAAGTGGGGTTTATATAGATCTGTGGTCATCGGCGTTTCGACCTCTGCTTATCGGGATGTCATTATCAGGATAAAAAGTGAGCACCAATTATCTAAAAATATCTATAGACTAATTATCATAAGCAGCTGGGCTAAAAACCTATGAAAAGTGTATGATAATTTATTTAAAACTTGCCTTCCTTGGATCAAGTTGCTGCAAGGGAATAATCGATAAAAAAACAGGGACTTCTCTCAATTAGGGCCCTGTGAATTGAAATTAAAGCAAATGTAATGTTTTCAAAAAAGGGCAGGATGGAGAGGCAGAAAATGAAAAAAAAATACCCAGTGATAACTCCAAGAGTATTGCTGGTGGAAGGCAATGGTCTTCCAATCCAATTCATATACATTTGATATTAGCTGGTATAAACAAATGCATGCTGGGCACTTAGATTTGTAACCAAATGGTGGTGAGGCAATATCAAGTCCACCCAGCTTGAATCGTAAGGTGAGGTCCGTGTGACCAGACAACTGCACATGCTGACCCGGGCAAATCCAACCCGGCAGTGTTAGCTGCGTGCTAACAGGGTTTCTGGGTAGCATGAAGTGAGCAGCATGCTCAGGACGGTGTATGCTCCGAATAGGATTGGAGCCTGGGAAGGATTGCAGAGGTAATGTGTGAGGGGGTAAGAGCTTGTAAATTTTAGCACAGATTAGGTTTTGCTAGCATGTTAGCAGTCCTATTTTTCTACCCTTCTTTCACTTTCAATCTTCACCCTGGGGGGGGGAGAAGAAGGGAGGGGGAATAATGCTCCTCACCATCCCTATATGTTTCCCAGCTTTCCCTCAGTCTTACCTGTTTTGCTTTTCGAGTGGGGCAGATCTTCCTTCAGGCTCACTGTGCCTCAATGTGTCTGACTCCAGTTGGCCCTCTGCTCATCCAGTGCAATCATACTCCAGGAGCAATGTTTTTTTAAGGTCGGTTTTTCCTACCCAGGTAGAATAAGGCACTTTACTACATGTTCTCTTCGGGGCCCTCTTTATCTCCTCACTGTAAGTCAAGTTTTTCCCCTTTTGATTTTTTGAGCCTGGCTGTCCTTTCCAGTCACCTGCGACCACACCCATCAGTCTGATTGAGTGATCCACTCCTCTTGCTCTCCTCTTCAGTCTCGCCTCACACAGATGGCAGGTAGCCATTGTTAACAGGTCACAGAAGTCTTTATGCTGATATGACGAGGATATTTTGAAAGCGCAATAAAGGGATATATTTTTGCTGGACCCGGGAGATTCATATCCATGTGGTAATCTTACTTGGTGCCGGGCCATGTCTCTCTTTTTTACATTCTTTTGGGGGTAAATTATATTATTTGGGAGTAGTGAAAGTAACCCCTACTTTAGTGCGCTTGCCAAAATGATTTTTAGTTTGCAGTTAGAATAGTAAATCTGTCCCTTACAAATGTGTATGTTTTCCCCAATGTTTGCTAGGTTGGAAATAAAATAGTAAATCTGACCCCCCAATGTATTCACTTCCTTCAATGTTTGTTAGACTTGAGTTACATTAATAAAATAGCCTATTTGAAAGTCTATTGTATGAGTTTCCTGCAGCATCTGTTGGATTAGACTTAGAATAGCAATTTTGATTTCTGCACCACCCATAAAAATATATGTATTTTTCGCAATGCTTGTAGGTGTATGCTTACAAAAGGGCATTTGAATAGTTTCCTCTTTTGTAATGTTTTTGGATTGATGTTAGATTTCTATTTATATGCCTTTAAAAAAAATTCTAAACGTTTTTAGTAGAATTTTTATTTTTAAGTATATATGTTTAAAGTTATATTTATTTTTCAACTTGTGTTTTGTTTTTTAAAATACATTTGTCATATGTTTTCGTCTTTGTTATGAAATAGTCTTAGGAATTTTTTTAGTAATTTGATTTATTGTTTAATCTTTTCTTTTAATAGTTATATACTTGTTTTCATTTTTAGAATTAATAATAATTCAACATGTTGTTATTTATTTTCGTTATATTATAGAATGAATAATCTTATCTTGTTATTTAATATTTATATGTCCTTACTTAATACATTCCATTTAATATATCATTTAATTAAAACAATTCATGTTTATCATTCCTAAAGCGATCTGAAATTTATTTCTACGATTTGAAATCTTTTAAAAATTAATAAATTAATATTACTGTTTTACTTCATTTATAGTTTTCTATATATATTTATATAAATACATTAGAGTTTATTAAACAAATATAATGCAACTATATTTTTAAAGTTTCAATAATGTTACATACATGGGGGCATATTATGAGCCCCTTTGCATTGCTCTCACACTACGCAACGGGGTGCAAGAACGACGCAATTGTAAAATTAGATTTATGAAGCCACGCAAGGCCACCTTGTAATGTAACGCAGCGCAAATCGGTGAGTTGCTTTACTCTACACCAGGGAGGTGTTTCCATAGGTGTTGCGTGGGTGTTCCCACACAGCATACATGGATTTTGATGCATTCCCAGATTTACCAGAACAGGTAAACCTGGGAAAGTGCCAAAAAGATACACTCCACAGGAGATATGTAACAAGGAGGAGAATTTTTATTTCTCTTTGTTTTTGCTTCTTTCTATGTGTGTTGCATTCTACAGCACACATAGAATGAGGAAATAGCCTCTCAGGATTGTTTTTGTGCAGGAAGGTGCCCCTTCCTGCACCAAATCAATCCTGCCTACAATACAGGCACAGCTTCTGCAAGGGTGCCTGCGTTGGTGCTAGACTGCCAAAACAGCAGCAGCACTAGGGGAAAGGACAGGAATACGCTGTATTGGATAAATAATGCACATTTCTGCCCTTTTCCTGTGACACAGGGAAGCACATCAATGTGACTAGCTGTACTGCCCTGCACCACAATATTCATTAGGATGCCCCATAGTGTCTTTAAACAGTACTATTATATAAAGTGCAATGTGCCTGACAGTGAACACAAACAAGGAAATGCAAGAAGGTCCAAAAGACACAGATAGGATAAGCACAGTATCGTCCTCGCAGAGCAAATGACTTTGTCTCTTTCTAACTTGACAAGATTGGCACTGTGCTAATCCTATGCTTTTGAAGGGAGCAGAGTCAGAGTGTCACTGGTGTTGTAGGGTGATCTATATGGGAGCTGCTATCTACCTAAACTTGGAAACCACCCAGAGTTCTTTGCTTCTTTTTTGCATAAATTACGAGGGAGTTCGGGGTTCCAAAGTTGTCACAGATGTAAAGCATGCAGATATGGGCAGAATACTAAAGTGCATATAACTGCAGGAGTGATTTTGTTGTTTATGTACTGCAATGTTCCTGCCCGAAAAGCTATGTAATTAGCACAATTCACATGGTCCATGTCAGAGTCCTATAACACATAAGGGCCATAGCCAATGATGACAAGAGCTACCCGGCTGCCCGTCACATTCATGAGGTAAACAGTGGCAATGCGACTGATCTGGTCTATTTTGTGATAGACTCAGTCCCAAAAAAAGCGTAAACAAAGGCAACCAGGAACTTCAACTAAGGAGATTGGAATCTCGCTATATAATTGTCTTGAACAGCAAAATGCCTAATGGTTTAAAATCTGATGAGGAATTATATGTTCATTTGTGAGATTTCCTCAAGAATTTGTGCTGATCACACGCCGTTGTCAATAGCCATGAGTAGATTTTCATATGTAAAAAGGCAAATATATAGTTATGTATTTTTTTTGTTTTTACTTCACTTTGGGAACTTTTGTTAATGTTGACTTCCCAGATTATCCAGTGCAATCAGTAATGAAGGTGGTCCTTTAGAATGATATGTTGGACTTAGAAGAATGAGTGGGTTTTGTATTTGATGTAAGACACAGAAGGAGGAAGGTTTTACTTACTAATGTGACATTGTAATGTTGCCCACTGGGGAGATTAAATCAATTTGATTCATTCAAGTTTTGGTTTTGATATTGAGGAATTTAGCCAACCCTCTCCACTGACTTACACAATTTAGCCATTTGGGATACAAGTTGCAACACTTACTGTTTTCAAATTGTCTTTTTCATATCAGATGAAATTAAGTCACTAGACGGTCATGATGTACCTTTGGTAATAACCATTTGGGAAGAATTTTTAAGACAAACTGGATTCGAAGTGTCTTTGTTCATATGTTTATAATTCTTCCAAATACATTTGCTCTATTTATAGATACAAAGATTATTTTAGAAATGTATAATGAAATTTATTTTTTTAAATTTATTTCATATTTTGCACCTAGCACTTTCTTGTTGAAATGTAAATAGGAATGCAGACTTTTTCTACTGTGTCCATGCTGACCTGCATGGTATCCATGGCTGTTTAAATAATATCAAAAATGGCATGTACACTGTGTGAGTAAGGTGGTGCAAACTGCCAAAACCCACCAGAGCCTTATGTAAATAACACTTTTTTTTAAAACAATTCCAGCCGTGTCGGTACCTGTGTCAAAGTGACAAAGCAGGAGTGGGAGTGTGTGTGTATATATATATTCACTGAAAAAACCATAGGTTTCAGACACGTTATAGTTAGAAATTAGCATTTAAAAAACCTTTGAAATTCACTGAAAAAAACATAGGTTTTAGGGACAGTTATAGTTAGTTGGACATTTCACTCGTACAAAACCATAGAAATTCCCCCGTTATAGTTAGTTCAGCTAACTATAACTCGCACCCCACAATGCACTGCTGATGACGTCACATATTACATCACTCATGACATGGTCAGTGACATCACTGATGACATCACTGATGACATCTCAAATGACATCACTGATGACATCATCCAGTGACTGTGTGTTTCTGTAAAGTTTAAATATGTTTAATATATATAGGGAAAGGCGTATTGAAGAATGAGTGGGTGTATAAGTGTCTGAATGGATGATTTAGTACGTGAGTGACTGACTCTACAAGTGAGTGATTAAACGTATCTTACTGAATGCATGGGTTAGTGACTAAACTGTGTGAATGTCTGTATCCGTCTGTTTGTTGGTGTGTAAGTGGCTGCATGGATTTGCGAATAGCTACATCAGTGTCTATATGGGTTATTGATTGGTTCTCTGAGTATCTGTATGGCTGCCTGAGTGTTTGTGTGGGTGGGGTGTGTGTGACTCTATACATAGATGTGTGAGTGGGTGATTCACTGGGTGCATGATTTCAAGAGTGCATCTGTGATGGACTGCTTGGGTGGGTGAGTGTGTGTATGGGTGTGTTAGTGAGTGAATGTATATCTCAGTGGTACATGTGCGAATAACTACATATGTAAAAGGCAGTATATATGTGTGTTAGAGTATTTAAATGGCTATAAGTGAGAGTGTGTTATTGTGAGAGTGGCTGTATGGATGCGTGTGTGCTTGTATCAGTTATTGTATAAGAGCGTAAGAATGTGCTAGTATTTGTATGAGTAAGTGAGCTGGTGTGTGTATAAGTGTATAGGTGAGTAAATGGGTGTGTGATTAATTTTTTGCATGACTGACTAGGTGTGTGAGTACCTCTATGGATGAGTGGCGGTATGTGAGTGTTTATATAGGTGTATGAGTGCATATGATAGTCCTGTACTGAGTGACTGTAAGTATGAGTGACTGTACAGGTGAGTGAGTGGATGTGTGTGTAGACCTAAGAATCAGTGAGTGGGTATGTAGTTTTTGGTGTTGGAGTGTCTATGGTTTTGAGAATGGCAGTCTGTAATTTAGAGTGGGTGTATCAAAAGTTATATTAGGGTGTGAGAAGATGCATGAAATTATCACATGGATGATGTCATCAGTGATGTCATGAGTGATGTAATATGTGACGTCATCAGCAGTGCATTGCGGGGGCGCGAGTTATAGTTAGCTGAACTAACTATAACAGGGGAATTTCTATGGTTTTGTACGAGTGAAATGTCCAACTAACTATAACTGTCCCTAAAACCTAAATTTCAAAGGTTTTTTAAATGCTAATTTCTAACTATAACGTGTCTGAAACCTATGGTTTTTTCAGTGAATTTCAAAGGTTTTTTAAATGCTAATTTCTAACTATAATGTGCCTGAAATCTATAATTTTTTAAGTGAATTTCAAAGGTTTTTTAAATGCTAGTTTCTAACTATGCCAACAGAGGTAGGACATGTGAAGAAAGAAGAAAAACGCACAGAAAGAAGCAAAAGATGTGCAGAAAGAACCAACAGAGGAGCAGAAAGAGGCCTTGTTGCAAAATCATCCTGTGCCCACAACTTTTTCAGACGGGTACTGGTTGTAACTGACTCTGACTAACCAGAGCCAGTGCTATGCTAAAAGACACTTAGAATACAGTGAAAACACCTACATACACTAGGGAACACTATGCGTTGGGGTACCCCTGTGATTAGCATGACCTCCTCTGCAAGTCCCTAGTACATAATAGGGCAGGGGGATTAAAACTACCTCTTAAAACGCGCTACAGGGCGCGTTTGCACAGTTGTGAAGGGAGGGGGGGCCAGAGGTGACATGTGTGCAAACGCGCCCCGTGGCGCGTTTTAAGTTGTGGGATTAAGTCCCCTTGAATCCTGAGGGTCCCTGGGGCCCAACTAGCCCCCAGGTACCTACAGTTAGGACCACAGAGCTGAGTTGCAGAGAGGCGTTCCGAGGCCACGCACCTTTTTTCACCTCTCTGCAACGCAACTCTGTTGTGCTTACTGAAGGTACCGGGTGGGCTAGTTTGCCCCCAGGATTCAAAGGGAATTAATTCCCCAACTTAAAACGCACCACAGGGCGTGTTTGAGCACATGTCACCTGAGGCCCCGCCCCCTCCCTTCACCACTGTGCAAACACGCCCCGTGGTGCGTTTTAAGTTGGGGGATTAGGTCACCTTGAATCCTGAGGGTCCCTGGGGCCCAACTAGCCCACCAGGTACTTCCAGTAAGCACCACAGGCCTGCGTTGCAACGCCTGTAACAAATTGTGCAGTTGTGTTTAGGTAGTGAAGAGGGTCGTGCTGGGGGTAGTGTTTTAGGGTTTAGGGTAGTGCAGTGGTGTTTGTGTAGTGTAGGGGGTCATGCTGGGGGTAGATTTAGGGTTTACGGTAGTGCAGTGGTGTTTGGGTAGTGTAGGGAGTCGTGCTGGGGGAGTGTTTTAGGGTTTAGGGTAGTACAGTGGTGTTTGGGTAGTGTAGGGGGTCGTGCTGGGGGTAGTGTTTTAGGGTTTAGGGTAGTGCAGTGGTGTTTGGGTAGTGTAGGGGGTCATGCTGGGGGTAGTGATTTAGGGTAGTGCAGTGGTGTTTGGGTAGTGTAGGGGATACTGCTGGGGGTAGTGTTTTAGGGTTTAGGGTAGTGCAATGGTGTTTGGGTAGTGTAGGGGGTACTGCTGGGGGTAGTGTTTTAGGGTTTAGGGTAGTGCAGTGGTGTTTGGGTATGTAGGGGTTCATGCTGGGGGTAGTTTTTTAGGGTTTAGGGTAGTGCAGTGGTGTTTGTGTAGTGTAGGAGGTCGTGTTTTAGGGTTTAGGGTAGTGCAGTGGTCTTTGGGTAGTGTAGGGAGTCGTGCGGGGGTATTGTTTTAGAGTTTAGGGTAGTGCAGTGGTCTTTGGGTAGTGTAGGGGGTCATGCGGGGGGTAGTGTTTTAGGGATTAGGGTAATGCATTGGTGTTTGGGTAGTGTAGGGGTCATGCGGGGGGTAGTGTTTTAGGGTTTAGGGCAGTGCAGTGGTGTTTAGGTAGTGTAGGGGGTCATGCTGGGGGGAGTGTTTTAGGGTTTAGGGCAGTGCAGTGGTGTTCGGGTAGTGTAGGGGGTCGTGCTGGGGGGAGTGTTTTAGGGTTTAGGGCAGTGCAGTTGTGTTCGGGTAGTGTAGGGCGTCGTGCTGGGGGTAGTATTTTAGGGTTTAGGGTAGTGCAGTGGTATTTGGGTAGTATAGGGGGTCGTGCTGGGGGTAGTGTTCTAGGGTTTAGGACAGAGCAGTGGTGTTCGGGCACTGTAGGGGGTCGTGCTGGGGGTGGTGTTTTAGGGTTTAGGGCAGTGCAGTGGTGTTCGGGCAGTGTAGGGGGTCGTGCTGGGGGTGGTGTTTCAGGGTTTAGGGCAGTGCAGTGGTGTTCGGGCAGTGTAGGGGGTCGTGCAGGTGGTGGTGTTTCAGGGTTTAGGGCAGTGCAGTGGTGTTCGGGCAGTGTAGGGGGTCGTGCAGGGGTGGTGTTTCAGGGTTTAGGGCAGTGGTGTTCGGGCAGGGTAGGGGGTCATGCTGGGGGTGGTGTTTCAGGGTTTGGGGCAGTGCAGTGGTGTTCGAGCAGTAAAGGGGGTCGTGCTGGGGGTGGTGTTTCAGGGTTTAGGGCAGTGCAGTGGTGTTCGGGCAGTGTAGGGGATGGTGCAGGGGGTGGTGTTTCAGGGTTTACGGCAGTGCAGTGGTGTTCAGGCAGTGTAGGGGGTCGTGCAGGGGTGGTGTTTCAGGGTTTAGGGCAGTGCAGTAGTGTTCGGGCAGTGTAGGGGGTCGTGCTGGGGCTGGTGTTTCAGGGTTTAGGGCAGTACAGTGGTGTTCGGGCAGTGTAGGGGGTCGTGCTGGGGCTGGTGTTTCAGGGTTTAGGGCAGTGCAGTGCGTTCGGGCAGTGTAGGGGGTCGTGCTGGGGCTGGTGTTTCAGGGTTTAGGGCAGTGCAGTGGTGTTTGGGCAGTGTAGGTGGTCGTGCTGGGGCTGGTGTTTCAGGGTTTAGGGCAGTGCAGTGGTGTTCGGGCAGAGTAGAGGGTCATGCTGGGGCTGGTGTTTCAGGGTTTAGGGCAGTGCAGTGGTGTTCGGGCAGTGTAGGGGGTCTTGCTGGGGCTGGTGTTTCAGAGTCTAGGGCAGTGCAGTGGTGTTCGGGCAGTGTAGGGGGTCTTGCTGGGGCTGGTGTTTCAGGGTTTAGGGCAGTGCAGTGGTGTTCGGGCAGTGTAGGGGGTCGTGCTGGGGGTGGTGTTTCAGGCTTTAGGGCAGTGCAGTGGTGTTCGGGCAGTGTAGGGGGTCGTGCTGGGGCTAGTGTTTCAGGGTTTAGGGCAGAGCAATGGTGCTCAGGCAGTGTAGGGGGTTGTGCTGGGGGTGATGTTTCAGGGTTTAGGGCAGTGCAGTGGTGTTTGGGCAGTGTAGGTGGTCGTGCTGGGGCTGGTGTTTCAGGGTTTAGGGCAGTGCAGTGGTGTTCGGGCAGTGTAGGGGTCTTGCTGGGGCTGGTGTTTCAGAGTCTAGGGCAGTGCAGTGTTGTTCGGGCAGTGTAGGGGGTCTTGCTGGGGCTGGTGTTTCAGGGTTTAGGGCAGTGCAGTGGTGTTCGGGCAGTGTAGGGGGTCGTGCTGGGGGTGGTGTTTCAGGCTTTAGGGCAGTGCAGTGGTGTTCGGGCAGTGTAGGGGGTCGTGCTGGGGCTAGTGTTTCAGGGTTTAGGGCAGAGCAATGGTGCTCAGGCAGTGTAGGGGGTTGTGCTGGGGGTGATGTTTCAGGGTTTAGGGCAGTGCAGTGGTGTTAGGGCAGTGTAGGGGGTCATGCTGGGGGTGGTGTTTCAGGGTTTAGGGCAGTGCAGTGGTGTTCCGGCAGTGTAGGGGGTCATGCAGGGTGTGGTGTTTCAGGGTTTAGGGCAGTGCAGTGGTGTTCGGGCAGTGTAGGGGGTCGTGCTTGGATGGTGTTTCAGGGTTTCGGGCAGTGCAGTGGTGTTCGGGCAGTGTAGGGTGTCATGCTGAGGGGTGGTTTTTCAGGGTTTAGGGCAGTGCAGTAGTGTTTGGGCAGTGTAGGGGGTCATGCAGGGGGTGGTGTTTCAGGGTTTAGGGCAGTGCAGTGGTGTTTGGCCAGTGTAGGTGGTCTTGCTGGGGGTGGTGTTTCAGGGTTTAGTGCAGTAGTGTTAGGACAGTGTAGGTGGTATTGCTGGGGGTGGAGTTTCAGGGTTTAGGGCAGTGCAGTGGTGTTCGTGCAGTGTAGGGGGTCGTGCTGGAGATGGTGTTTGAGGGTTTAGGGCAGTGCAGTGGTGTTCGGGCAGTGTAGGGGGTCGTGCTGGGGCTGGTGTTTCAGGGTTTAGGGCAGTGTAGTAGTTTTCGGGCAGTGTAGGCGGTCGTGCTGGGGCTGGTGTTTCAGGGTTTAGGGCAGTGCAGTGGTGTTTGGGCAGTGTACGGGGTTGTGCTGGGGCTGGTGTTTCAGGGTTTAGGGCAGTGCAGTGGTATGCGGGCAGTGCACGGCGTTGTGCTGTTGCTGGTGTTTCAGGGTTTAGGGCAGTGCAGTGGTGTTCGAGCAGTGTAGGGGGTCGTGCTGGGGGTGGTGTTTCAGGGTTTAGGGCAGTGCAGTGGTGTTCGGGCAGTGTAGGGGGTCGTGCTGGGGCTGGTGTTTCAGGGTTTAGGGCAGTGCAGTGGTGTTCGGGCAGTGTAGGGGGTCGTGCTGGGGCTGGTGTTTCAGGGTTTTGGGCAGAGCAGTGGTGTTCGGGCAGGGTAGTGGGTCTTGCTGGGGGTGGTGTTTCAGGGTTTAGGGCAGTGCAGTGGTGTTCGGGCAGTGTAGGGGGTCTTGCTGGGGGTGGTGTTTCAGTGTTTAGGGCAGTGCAGTGGTGTTCGGGCAGTGTAGGGGGTCTTGCTGGGGGTGGTGTTTCAGGGTTTAGGGCAGTGCAGTGGTGTTCGTGCAGTGTAGGGGGTCGTGCTGGGGGTGGGGTTTCAGGGTTTAGGGCAGTACAGTGGTGTTCGGGCAGTGTAGGGGGTCGTGCAGGGGGTGGTGTTTCAGGGTTTAGGGCAGTGTAGGGGGTTGTGCTGGGGCTGGTGTTTCAGGGTTTAGGGCAGTGCAGTGGTGTTCGGGCAGTGTAGGGGGTCTTGCTGGGGGTGGTGTTTCAGGGTTTAGGGCAGTGGTGTTCGGGCTATGTAGGGGGTCTTGCTGGGGGTGATGTTTCAGGGTTTAGGACAGTGCAGTGGTGTTCAGGCAGTGTAGGGGGTCTTGCTGGGAGTAGTGTTTCAGGGTTTAGGGCAGTGCAGTGGTGTTCGTGCAGTGTAGGGGGTCATGCTGGGGATGGTGTTTCTGGGTTTAGGGCAGTGCGGTAGTGTTCGAGCAGTGTAGGGGGTTGAGCAGGGGGTGGTGTTTCAGGGTTTTGGGCAGTGCAGTGGTGTTCGGGCAGTGTAGGGGGTCGCGCTGGGGTGGTGTTTCATGGTTTAGGGCAGTGCAGTGGTGTTCGGGCAGTATAGGGGGTCATGCACGGGGTGGTGTTTCAGGGTTTAGGGCAGTGCAGTGGTGTTCGGGCAGTGTAGGGTGTCGTGCTGGGGCTGGTGTTTCAGGGTTCAGGTCAGTGCAGTGGTGTTCAGGCAGTGTAGGGGGTCGTGCTGAGGCTGGTGTTTCACAGTTTAGGGCAGTGCAGTGGTGTTCGGGCAGTGTAGGAGGTCGTGCTGGGGCTGGTGTTTCAGGGTTTAGGGCAGTGCAGTGATGTTCGGGCAGTGTAGGGGGTTGTGCTGGGGCTGGTGTTTCAGGGTTTAGGGCAGTGCAGTGGTGCTCGGGCAGTGTAGGGGGTCATGCTGGGGGTGATGTTTCAGGGTTTAGGGTAGTGCAGTGGTGTTCGGGCAGTGTAGGGGGTCATGCAGGGGCTGGTGTTTCAAGGTTTAGGGCAGTGCAGTGGTGTTCGGGCAGTGTAGGGGGTCGTGCTGGGGCTGGTGTTTCAGGGTTTTGGGCAGAGCAGTGGTGTTCGGGCAGTGTAGGGGGTCATGCTGGGGGTAGTGTTTCAGGGTTTAGGGCAGTGCAGTGGTGTTTGGGCAGTGTAGGGGGTCGTGCTGGGGGTGGTGTTTCAGGGTTTAGGGCAGTGGTGTTCGGGCAGTGTAGGGGGTCTTGCTGGGGGTGATGTTTCAGGGTTTAGGGCAGTGCAGTGGTGTTCGGGCAGTGTAGGGGGTCTTGCTGGGGATAGTGTTTCAGGGTTTAGGGCAGTGCAGTGGTGTTCGGGCAGTGTAGGGTGTCATGCTGGGGGTGGTGTTTCAGGGTTTAGGGCAGTACAGTGGTGTTCAGGCAGTGTAGGGGGTCGTGAAGGGGTGGTGTTTCAGGGTTTAGGGCAGTGCAGTGGTGTTCGGGCAGTGTAGGGGGTCGTGCATGTGCTGGTGTTTCAGGGTTTATGGCAGTGCAGTGGTGTTCGGGCAGTGTAGGGGGTCATGCTGGGGGTAGTGTTTTAGGGTTTAGGGTAGTGCAGTGGTGCTTGTGTAGTGTAGGGGGTCGTGCTGGGGGTAGTGTTTTAGGGTTTAGGGTAGTGCAGTGGTGTTCGGGCAGTGTAGGGGGTCGTGAAGGGGGTGGTGTTTCAGGGTTTAGGGCAGTGCAGTGGTGTTCGGGCAGTGTAGGGGGTCATGCAGGGGCTGGTGTTTCAGGGTTTAGGGCAGTGCAGTGGTGTTCGGGCAGTGTAGGGGGTCATGCTGGGGGTAGTGTTTTAGGGTTTAGGGTAGTGCAGTGGTGCTTGTGTAGTGTAGGGGGTCATGCTGGGGGTAGTGTTTTAGGGTTTAGGGTAGTGCAGTGGTGTTTGTGTAGTATAGGGGTCATGTTTTAGGGTAGTGCAGTGGTGTTTGGGTAGTGTAGGGGGTCGTGCTGGGGGTAGTGTTTTAGGATTTAGGTTAGTGCAGTGGTGTTTGGGTAGTGTAGGGGGTCGTGCTGGGGGTAGTGTTTTAGGGTTTAGGGTAGTGCAGTGGTGCTTGTGTAGTGTAGGGGGTCGTGCTGGGGGTAGTGTTTTAGGGTTTAGGGTAGTGCAGTGGTGTTTGTGTAGGGGGTCATGTTTTAGGGTAATGCAGTGGTGTTTGAGTAGTGTAGTGGGTCTTGCTGGGGGTAGTGTTTTAGGGTTTAGGGTAGTGCAGTGGTGTTTGTATAGTGTAGGGGGTCATGCTGGGGGTAGTGTTTTAGGGTTTAGGATAGTGCAGTGGTGCTTGTGTAGTGTAGGGGGTCGTGCTGGGGGTAGTGTTTTAGGGTTTAGGGTAGTGCAGTGGTGTTTTTGTAGTGTAGGGGGTCATGTTTTAAGATGCAATGCTCCAATACCTGACCAGTCTGCACTACATAAAACTGCAAAAAACTAAAAATAAAAAGTGTTTTGCACACTTTTGTCATTGGGCTATATGTGGGCTACATCTGGGTAATATTTGTGCTACATTTGGGCTCTTTTTTCACTGGTGGCCATCTTGGAAGACTTCTTTGTTATGAAGTTTCCTAATTTCCTCATTTACTGCAGTCTCCTCAGTAGGAAATGCTTTCAGTTTTTACTTTGATTCCATCAAGAAGGCATTCAGATGTGTCTCACATCTGCCATAAATTCAGAATGTTAGCACTCTAGTTGCTCATTAGATCACTGTAGTAAAACTACTGCTCACCAGGGAGTTAACTGGTAGTCTGCTGCTGGTATTGAAAGTGATTGTTTCAGTCTGCATGTCAGAATTTTCTAATGAAATAGAAGAGGATTTGAGATCTCACTTAAAACATGCCCTAATTTTTCTTTCTGCAGCACTAACCATAATTTCTATTTCAAAAAGAACCCCTCGGGGGGGGGCGTGGCTTGAGCGCCGACGGGAATGGCAGCAGGCTGATCTCGCTCCGGATCGAGATCACGCTAACTAAGAAGGGCGGCCGATGGAGTCGCTTCACGGCGGATTTTGAAGCCAGACGCGGACATCGGAGTGTCCGCTGAGCACAAGGACACTTTTCTCTTGCTTCACGGATCCCGCAATCGCCCGCAATTCGACTCGGAAATGTGGCGCGCTTCCTGAGAGGATCGCGGCCGCCATTTTGTGTATATTGCGGCTCCGCATTAATTTGGCAGTTGGCATCATGCAGGTACGCCGTTTTTTCCGCATTCTATGAGCTGGACTGTTGCCCATCACTTTTCATGCCTCCACCTCCAAGTATCCTGCAAGCTAATTTTAATATGAGGTGTGCTTCATCAACTAGACACTGCGACCGCCATTTTGAATGCCCTTAACCTCCTTTACTCTGGTGAAGGTTTTCTCCTCACAATGTTTCTTTTTTCTTTTTCTGAGGAGGTTGTATGACTAATTAACACTTTTCAACTAGTTTTCTATTTTATCACTACCGAGCCAAATGGTAGGTTATTGCTACCGCTTCTACAACAATTTTTCTGACTAAAATAGTCCTACGTTGTGACTGTCCTTTATGAAGTTGGTTATATGCCAGGAATTTATGTTCCGCCATAGTGGGGTCGTGCAAAATAAGTAGATTCATAAAAGGTTCTCTTTTCTCCTTTTGTGCTGCATATTTCTGATGGTCTCAGTGCTTCAATAATTTTCTACATATGGAGCCTTCTTCCTTGACTGGTCAGAAATTAATTTCAACAAATATGTCTTCCTCTCGCAAAGACTCCAACCTGGCCGCTCTAATTAAAAGACAGAAGAAAGAACCTAACTCGCCTACCAAGTCACCACTACCCATTACAATGGAAGACCTTATGGAGGAGATTAAGTTATTGAAACCATTTGTCATTGACACTAATGCCACCCTTCAGAGGTTAGATGAGAAATGGTCTAATTTGGACTCAAGAGTGTCTGAGATGGAACAGAGGATCAGTGATACTCATGATTTGATACCTCAAGTAGCGGCCATGTCCAAAGAGATTGCATTCCTCAAGATTCAAACAGAAGATTTAGAAAATCGCAATAGGCGCAATAATCTTCGAATTTATGGTATTCCTCAAGGTGAAGAAGGGTCCGACATGCTGGCCTTCCTAAAATTACACATTCCCAAGATTGTTGGTCTCAAGGACGGCACTAATCTCAATCTACAGGGTGCCCATCGTATCGGCCCCAAAGTTGCAGATTCATCTTCGTCATCGCCTGTACATCGTCCTCGAGGGATAATTGTTTTGTTTTTGGAATACACCGAGTTGTCAATGGTCCTTTCAGCAGCAAAGTTGAGGAAGCAGATGTTGTGGTCCGGTCAAAAGTTTTCTTCTCTCAAGACGTAGCCCGCGCTACTGCTGCGCGTCGCAAAGACTTCCTTTCTTTTCGTCCGGCGCTTCGATCCATGAACGCCAGATATGGACTAGTTCACCCCTGTTTTTTCAAAGTTACTTATAAGGAGAGATCTTATTCCTTTGATCGCCCTGAAGATCTGCAACAATTTATATCTCGCCATAAAGGGGATGATATGGAATTTGGAGGGTCTTGAAGTATACTGTTGTTCTGTTATGTGTCTGTTTTTCTGAGAACAATATTTCCATTTTAATGTTCTGAAGAGGTTTCTACTTTATGTTGTTGTAGTTTAGGATTTGTCGTTACTGGTCTCTTTTGATTATTATGGTCTGTGGCCTTTATTTTTCAGCTTTACTTTACATTGTATTTCTTTTTTTTATTTTCAGTGTCTTTCATTATAGCTGCTCCTCCTCTTGTTTTGATTCTTCTCCCAGATGTGTCCCTCCTCCCTGCCCCTTCAACCCGACCCTAGGATTCATTGATGTCTATTATGTCTGGTAAGTGTTGTGTCTCCTATTGTTATCTCGGTCGTAGTTGTCCGCTAACTTTATTCCGTTCCATTTCATGTTATTGGTCTCCCTTGATTGGTTATTCTCTTGATAGATCTCGATGCTGGTATCGATTTGGTCGTCTGTCTTCTCTCGCAGCTCCCCGCCTCCACATGTTAATTTCTTCAACATGGATATCTATTCCGTCGCTCTTGACTGAAGTCTCTCGGCTTCTAGTCAACTCTTCTTTTCTATCACTTGCTTCTTGTACTTTCTTTTTTTTCCCTCTTCTTTTTTCTTTCCTTTTATTTTCTCTTTCTTACTTTCTGGTCTTATTTCTTTATTTTTACATATTTATCTCATATCCCCTTTCTCTCTGTTCCTCATATTTCTCCTGATTTTTCTCCCCTGTCACCCTCTTCTTCTTATTCATTTATCTTCACTATATTGCATGTATCTATATTTTTATGTCCAATGGTTCATTTTTAAACGCTTTCATGGTTTTGTTCTTGGTTTCATTTATATTGATTATATAATCTGGCTGAATTGTTTATTACTATTAATATTAGTACTAACTAATTTGACTGGTAATGACTGATACTGTTCGGATTATCTCATGGAATGTAAAAGGTCTGCGTAATCCTGTTAAAAAGCAACGGGTACTTACCCATTTATCTAGACTCCAATGCAAAATTGCTATGTTACAAGAAACCCATCTTACTACTAGTGATGTTAATTCCCTTAAAAAGCAATGGGTAGGTCATGTTTATTGCTCCCCCTCTAAAGACAGGAAAAATGGTGTTGTAATACTTTTTCACAAATCCTTATCCCTTACGATAGAAAGAGAAGAAAAGGACGAGGAGGGTCGTTGGCTCCTTCTTCATACTAATATTAATGGTTCTCAGGTTTCCTTACTCAACATCTACGGCCCCACAGGCATCGACTCACAATTCTGGCTATCCATGTCCCATACTTTACATGCATGTACGAGCCCCAACCTTATAGTGGGAGGTGATTGTAACCAAGTCATGGATCCCTTCACAGACAGGAAATCCTCCTCTAAGTATATCCCTAATAAAATGCAAAAAACCTTTGCTAGGACCATTTCTGTAAGGGGTCTGGTGGATGCATGGAGAATTTTCAATCCTGACAGTTTAGAATACACATTTTATTCACCTACTCATAACTCTACTTCTAGAATTGATTACATATTTTTAAGCCCACACCTTCTTTCAAACCTCATACATGCAGAGATTGGCCCTATTCTTATTTCTGATCATGCTCCCGTTCTGATAAGTTTGGATCTTCCTTCTTCATCTCCCAAGTCTCGCCGTTGGCGTTTTAACAACTATCTTCTTAAAGATCCCACATTTCTCAGCCGCTTTAAAGATTTTGTCTCTGAATTCTTTCATTTTAATTCTACTCCGGATATGCCTTTTCATATTATCTGGGATTCTTTTAAAGCTACAGCTAGAGGATTTATTATAGATTATGTAGCTACAAAACGGAAACAGTTTCGCAACGAATCAGTCTCTTTACTTTCTTCTATTAAAAAATTAGAACATGCGTATTATTCATCCAAAAATGCTGATTCCCTTAAATCTTTGATTCAAGCAAAACTTGATTTTAACAAGAAATCCACCGAAGAGGCTTCGGGGACATTGTTAAAAATAAACTCTAAATTTTATGGTGGTCGTAACCGAGCTGGTAAGCTGCTGGCGAATTATTTGAAGGTGAAATCTCAAAGATCTAGAGTTGTTAAGATTATCGACGATCATGAAGTTCCTCGTTTCAAGGATGAAGAAATATTAACGTGTTTTACAGATTTCTATAAGACCTTATATACCCCTGAATCTTCCCCTTCTGACGCTAATTTGGACTTCTTTTTGATTCATTACCTCCTCGCTCTTCCTCTCTTCCGGACTGCTCTATGTTAGAAGGGGATATTTCTTTATCTGAGATTAAATCTGCTTTGTCCATGCTACCTAAGGATAAGGCTCCTGGTCCTGACGGTCTTACTGCAGAGTTTTACTCTTCCTTCTCGTCTGTTCTTCTGCCCCATATTTTATCTCTTTTTCAATATTTTGCTTTAAATGGAGAGGCTAGAGGTTCTTTTCTTGAAGCTATGATCTGTCTCATTCCCAAAAAAGATAAAGATCCTTCCCGTTGTGCTAATTACCGCCCAATATCTTTAATTAATCTTGATTGTAAGCTATTTGCCAAGATTTTAGCCCTCCGCATTAATCAAGTCCTTCCGGACTTGATTGGTTTTGAACAAACAGGGTTTGTTAAGGGAAGGATTATTTCTGATAATTCCAGAACTTTTCTCAATATAATTCATCTGGCCTCTAAAAGTTCCTCTCCTATAGCCGCTGTAGCCTTGGATGAGGAAAAAGCTTTTGACCGTGTTCACTGGTTATTTATGATGCGAGCCCTCAAGTGGCACGGTTTTGGCCCTTCTATTCTTTCCTTTATTAAATTGTTATATTCCTCTCCGATTACCTCAGTTTTCGTTAATGGATCTCAATCCCCTTATTTCCCTTTACAAAGAGGTACTCGTCAGGGATGCCCTCTTTCCCCATTACTCTTCATCCTTTCTCTTGAGCCATTTCTTCACTCTTTACGACATTCCCCCACTTTTCGAGGTTTCATACACAAATCTGTTGAAATTAAATTTACTGCTTACGCGGATGACATTATGTTATATGTCTCCGATCCCTCTACTTCTCTGCCTGCTTTTACCGATCTTCTCTCCTCTTATGCGGCTCTGTCAGGATATAAATTGAATTTTTCCAAATCTGAAGTGCTCCCGTTAAATAAATATTGTCTAAAAAGTATGTTTGAGGCTACCGATTTTAAATGGAATACCAACAATATCACTTGCTTAGGGATTAAATACTCTTCTACTTTAGCAAAAACGATTCAGGTCAATTTGGAAGAGGTTTTATCTAAAGTTAAAAGTATGGTTGACAGATGGTCTCCCCTCTTTTTGTCATGGTGGGGTAGATTAGACACCATCAAAATGATGATCCTCCCAGTTATTAATTTTTACTTATCTATGTTACCTGTTAAAATACCTTTAAAATGTTTTAAAACCCTAAATAGCATTCTAAGTAAATTTCTTTGGAATGGTCGGAAAGCTCGTATTTCTTTGGCCCTTCTTTCTGCTCCTAAAGATCGGGCGGTGTCCAGTTTCCTAACTTTCGACAGTACCATTCCTCCTTTTTAATACGCCAAATGTTACCATATATATCAGCTGTGGAACAACCTATTACCTCAACATGGCACAGATTAGAGAAATCTTTGATCTCTCCTTTCCCCTTTTCTCTTTTAACTGGTTTTACCCATTCTCCTCGATCTTTTAATTGTCCAATGATTTCCAATTTTTGTTCAACTTTTCATCCTATTAATTGTAAATCTCAAAGTTCTTTACAGATATTTTTGGATTCACCTCTTTGGCATAATAAAAGTATCAAGCTGTCTAATCGTACTATTTTTTGGAAGACATGGGCTGCCAAAGGGATCTTTCAGGTTAAACAATTAATTTGGGATTCTCGATGCCTCTCCTTACAAGAAGTTCAATCCACTTTTGACTTATCTGCATCCTCTCTATCAAGATATGAATCTTTACGTTTGCTCCTAACAGAACAGCTTTCCCTACTTCGTGGATCGTCCCTTTCCTCTCAAGATCCTCTGTTAGAACCTTTACCCACTTCTTCTTTCATTAAAGCTTCCCATATTTACAAATATTTACATTTTTCTACCCCTAGCCGCTCTAAAAGTAAAGTCGAACTCATATGGGAGTCTGATTTACAGCGTACTCTTTCTGTGAATACTTGGAACTCTATCTGGACACGTATACATCATACCTCCTGTAATTCTAGTACCACTCAGACTCTTTATTATTTCTACCATAGACTATTCCTAACTCCTTTATCAATCTCCAAATATAGCTCCAATTTATCCCCGAATTGTTGGGTATGCCCCTCTAGTCCCGGTTCTTTCATGCACTCCTTTTTTCTTTGCCCTAATATAGCTCGATTTTGGACTAGGGTATGTGAGTCAATTTCCTCTATTTGTACTATTAACTTCCCTTTTGATATATTTTCCATAGTTTTGGGAAGTAACTCTGTAGTTTGGTTTGGATCACGCAAGGTGGGCATATTTGTGGATTTGTTAATAGCTATTGCTTTTCAGGTCATTACTTCTAATTGGAAAGACGCCTCCAAGGTTTCCTTCTCTGCCTGGTGGAACCTTCTATGTTATCACCACAGACTGGATCAAGCTTCTGCCAGAACCTCTCAGCAACTTATTCGTAAAGAAGCACTCTGGTCTCCACTTACTAATTACGTATCGGCAGCGGCATTGCGTAATCAAGACACTTCCTTTGTTTATCAACCACCATGAGTATTTTACTCCTTTCTTCTTTTATTTTATTGTCTTTTATTATACTATTTATACAGTCATTATTCTGATTTTGGAAACCAATGTGTTTATTTTAAGACTTACTTTTTAATATAATGTTGGATGAATGATAATAATATACCTCCAGTTTCTTTTCTCTTTTTTCTCTTTCTTTTTCTTTCTTTTCTTTTCCTTTTCCTTCTTTTCTATCTTCTTTATCTTTCCTATTTTTTCTATTTCTATTTTCCTTTCTTTTTATTTAGACTCTTCCTTCCTCTGAAAATTAAAAAACGTAAAATGCTACTTGCTTTTAGGTACATATTTCTCTTATTGCTTTCCCCTTTTGGCACATCTCTCTTTTATGATAGTTTTATTGGATTAGTTATTCAGCCAGATTATATATTTAGTTGATTATTTAATGTTTCTTGTTTCATATGCATTGATACTTATTGTACCCATGTTTTTAAGTACTTTAATAAAGCTTTTAAACTTAAAAAAAAAAAAGAACCCCTCATTTTGTTCCTTTTTAAATTAAATGTTTTAAGTGTTACCGGTTTATTCCAATCAAGATGGCTTCAGGTGTGCCATACTTTTGTCATAAGTAAGGCTGTTAGCGCTCTAGTTGATCTTTAGAACACTCTGGGAAGCTGCAGTAGAACACAAAGGCATCAACTGGCAGGCTGCTCCTGTTGAAATACAACAGGAAGATATTTCAGATCACACTTGAAACATGTCCTAATTTTTCTTTCTACAGCACTAACCATAATTTCTATGACAAAATGAACCCTATCATTTTGTTCCTTTTTAAATTAAATTGTTTAAGTGTTACCAGTTTATTCCAATCAAGATGGCTTCAGGTGTGCCATACTTTTGTCATAAGTAAGGCTGTTAGCACTCTAGTTGTTCTTTAGAACACTCTGGGAAGCTGCAGTAGAACACAAAGGAATCAACTGACAGTCTCTGCCCTTGTTGGATGTACATGTTTTACTCAGAATGTCAGACTTCATTCTCACATGACTGAGAAAGATAATGTGAATTTACAGAAAATATGCTCTCATTTTAGCTTCTGAAGCACCTTCCAAAACTCTATGGGACAAGCATGTGAAAATAGTTTTCTCTCAAACATGATTCATGATATCCCAGCAGAAGGTTTTTCACAGGGTAAAATCACCTTAGAACACACCACAATTCCTGAAATTAGTATGGTACCATCAACAAATGAATTCTAATGTAACTAAAGTCTGTTATCACCCTTTATAGTTCTCCTTTTGGTAACCCTCAAAATCTTCGATTCACTACAATGCATTTCAATGGGGTACTATCATTTATATTGGTCCCAAGATGGCTGCCAGCAATTCCAGGATGAAGTGCTGACAGCCAATCAGATCTCACGATGACATGTGTGGTTAGGCTCCGCCCAGATATATATGTGACTTTACTTTTGATTTTCTCAGGAACTACTGAACGGATTTACACCATTTAAGCAAAAGGCACGACACTGAACCAAGGGCTACCTCTTTGCCAAATTTGGTGTAATTCCGTTCAGCAGTTCGGGCTGTAGCTGCGACTAAAGGTTCCTATGGAGAAATGAATGGGGAAAACGCGTTTTGGGACCCCCCTTTTTTCTCGGCCCCCGCTTGACGTATCACCCCGAGACTTTCAGGATAGGAGCGGACCGGAGCGCCCCAACAAGTTGGAAACTTTCGCGAAGATTCGTCAACCGGCGCCAACGTTATTTCAAATAGAATGTCCCGGATTTCCTATGGATAATAGGTTTTAACTATAACTATCTACTGGCGACCGCCAGTAGATAATATATATATATATATTTTCCACCAAATGCCCGTTGTTAGAAATGGGATTTCTAGTTGGCTAGGGCTTGCGCCTAAGCCAGGCAGAAAGCACCACTCTAGTCACGGCAAAGGAGTTACACGCTGAAGATAACCCCTGCTCACCCCCTTGGTAGCTTGGCACGAACAGTCAGGCTTATCCCAGAGGCAATGTGTAAAGCGTTTGCGCAACCCACACACAGCAACAACATACTAGGCACACCACAAAGGGAGCTCCACATGAGGTTATATATAAAAATAGCCTTTGCACTGTCATAAACACATTAGAATAGTAATCACACAATATACACTGTGCCAACTGGCCCTAGGCAATATTTACAGGGGATTATATACACATGACAGGGCCAATTGGGCCACTGTCAGGACCATCACAAAGTAAAGATAGTAAATGTAGAACCAAATCATAAACGTAGAACACAACCAGTAATTACTGGCAAACACTGTACTCAGCATTATCCTGCAACATAAATCATATTATGCACAGTATCACATCAGGCGTAAAATACATTATGCACCAACCTCGTAAGCCTAAACATATTAGACCATAACCTCCTAATCACGAATCACATCAGAGGCATAAATCACAGTAGAGAACAACCTCCCAAGCATAAACCACAGTTTACAAATATCCTCATAAACATAAACCACATTAGAGGCATAAATCACGGTGCATGAAAAACAGCACATGAATCACATTTCATGCGCACCACATAAATCACATTAGGGCCTGGCGCCCTATCAACCTAACAGTCCCCCTGACCAACTGGCCTTCTCAGAGGGCTCAAATGCCCTATGTCCATAATGTCAGAGTGGCTGCCAATGCAGCAACATCAAACAGTGCGCAATTGCGCTGGGGCAGAGGAGTGTATCTCACTCCTGTCTCACTCAAAATGCACCCAAAGAAATGTTGGCCTAAACGTTGCAGCTGCCTCTAATTGCCGTGCAGCTGTGAAGCAGAACGTGGGCCTCGGTACTCATTGTGCCCTCTAAACAAATATGCCAAAACGTTGCAGCTGCCCGCACTGGTGTGGCGCAGCTGAGAACAAAATAAATGGGCCCTGGCACGACTGTGCCCTCGGGGCCCCACTGGGGCTCTCTAAATAAAATTTGCCCCCATCTTTGCAGCTGCCCTCTATCAGGCGGGGCAGCTGTGAAAAGAACCAAGAGCGGGCATTGGCATCTCAGTGCCCTCTGGACCCCCACTGGGGCCCTAAAACAAATATGGCAAAACGTTGCAGCTGCCCGCTACGGTGGTGCAGCTGTGAGGCAACTGAAGACAGGCACGGGCACCTCAGTGCCCTCTGGACCCCCCTGGGGCCCTTAAGACCAAATATGCCCAAAAACAAACTGCACACCTCAAGAATCAAATAGGTCCAAAAACGGACTGCACACTGACACTAATTGTGCCTGAGGAGCCCTGTTCACCGGGCTCCTCCTGGGACAAACACTCGGTCCCACCGTGTGCCCTCTGCAGCCCCCACTCACTGGGACTGTTCTGGGGAGGTTCTCCTGACTTCGCCCGGTCCCCCTTCCTGGGACCGGGACTTCAAAGAGGAGCCTGCAAGGCTCTGGACGGCTTCCCTGGTGGGCGGGACTTCCTCTCCCTGCTCTGCCGGCCTCAGAGGCCCCACACACAGTCAGGCAAGGCCGCCTGACTTCCTGGTTGCGCCGGGCCGCGGCAGTGATTTTCTTCCTAATCTCGGCAGCAATACGTGGTAGGCTCCTGTTTGAAATAACGACCATTGCAGGGTGGGCACCCACTTCAAAGGCAATAATTGCAGGGTGGGCACCCACCATCAAATAAAAGTATAAAGCGGGGTGGGCTCCTGCTCCATAAAGCAACATGGGGGAATCCCTACGATGGGGATTCCCTCTCAAAGGGCTGCAGCTCAGCGCTGCGCAGCCCATGCTCTCCTCCTCTCCAGGACAATTAAAATACAGCGCTCACGAGGTGCTGGAGACAAACAAAGTCCCCAGGTCCATGGGGCATAGCTGGACCCAGGGAGGCCAGCACACAGGGTCCTCCAGCAGGGAGGTAAGCCCCCATGGCGGTTCCTCCTGGGCCCCAGCAGCAGCAAGCCCCCAGCAAATCAGGAACAGCACCAGCACAGGACAGAACAAATCCATGGGGTCACAGCCCCTATATTTATATTAGGCAATCCTTTGTCTGCAGTACAGGGCATGGGGGAACCAGATGCAACTGGTTCAGAGTGGAATTGGAGCACTTTGTTTTCCAAGCTCCTCGTCCCCTTTGTCAGGTGGGGGCTCAGTGATCAGACACACCACAGGGGGTGGAGCCAGTATTGTACAGGCTAGGCACAGACCTATTCAGGGTCAGGGGATTACTCCTCCCACTACTCCCAATGCAGTTGTCCCATTCAGTCTAGTGCTGACTCACCCTGCCCCTCCTGGAGCCACACATACCTCCCTGCCCCTGTCACTCAAAAAGCCAGACATGCAATTCACATCAGGCAGGCAGACACATAGCACACAGAAATGCCAACTTCTAAAAGTGGCGTTTCTAAAATAATTATAATAAATCTGCGCACACCATTGCGTAGCATTTATTATGTCCATTCCAAATATACTAAACTTGACCACGCTGCTCCTCCCATATCAGGAATTACCACTAAAACACTTCTCAGGGAATCCCCAATGCATTCCTATGGGAGGGCAGCCCCACAGTAGTGAGAAACCAAAATGGCTGTTTGTCACTACCAGGACATGTCACACACTTAAGGTACATGTCCTATCTTTTACCTACAATGCACCTGCCTATAGGGCTAGCTAGGGCCTACCTTAGGGGTGACTGACATGCAGTAAAAGGGGGGTCACAGACATGGCACACACTTTAGGTGCCATGTCACAGTGGCAGTAACACTGCGCACACAGGCCCTGCAATGGCAGAGGCCTGAGATAGGTTTAAGGGCTACGTTGTTCGGTGGCGCAATCAGCGCTGCAAGCCCACCAGTAGCATTTAATTTACCAGCCCTGGGTATATGAGATAACACTTTACAAGGGACTGACAGGTAAATTAAATAGGCCAAACAGGTGTAGACCAATCTTACCAAATGTACACAGAGAACACACGCACTTTACACTGGACAGCAGTGTTAAAGTGCCCCGAGGCCTAAAACCACCAACACCATGTCAGAGAAAAGGCTAGGAAAAAGGCAAAAAGTTTAGGGATGAACCTGCAAAAAGGGCCAAGTCCAACACACATGAGCTGTGAGGAGGCACTCGACAGCTTGCCCACCATTTGGTGTTCCCAATAAGATCTACTCGACCTTCCGGTAAGTAGAGTTCAATAGCCTGACGCGTTTCGAGGCATGAAGCCTCTTCCTCAAAGGCATTAGCTTCTTTCTCATCTGGCGCAATGATGGTTCTCTTTAAATAAATTATTGAGCGTGCTTTGATTCACTGATGGCCCCCAGTGGGCCGCGCTGAGTGTGCTTACATCTGAAATAAACAAAGGTTGCAGAGAAGTTATAGTTAGGCTGATATTTCACTCGTACAAGACCAGAGAAATTCAGCAGTAACTCAAGCCTCCACAATGCACTACTTATCACCTCACATTTTACATCATTAATTACATGATCATTACATAGTTTTTCACTGAAAAAAACATAGGTTATATGGACATAATAGTTAGGCAATATAATTAAAAAAACTTTAGAAATTCACTGAAAAAAACAAAGGTTACAGGGACTTTATAGTTAGGTGCAGGTTTCCCTCATACAAAACCAGTAAAATTCAGCAGTTATAGTTAGCTGACCTAACTATAACTCATGCACCTGCAATGCACTGCTTAAGACCTCACATATTACATCACTCATGACATGGTCAGTGATATCACTCATGACATCACTGATCACATCTCAAATGACATAACTGATGATGGCAATGATGACATCTTCCAGTGACTGTGAGTGTTTTAAAAAAGTTTATGAGTGTTAAATATATATACAAAGGTGTACTGTTGAATCATTGAGTGTATGAGTGCCTATATGGATTTGTGACTGACTATATAAGTGAGTGATAAGGTGTCTTAATAAATGTATGGGTGAGTCACTGTTTATGTGAGTGTCTGTATCGGGAAACAGTGTTTACAACGCTGCCATTACAATGCGTTCCTTTTACAATGCGGTCGTTACAATGACCATGTTGTTAGAACGCGATGCCTTTACATCGCAAGTCATTAGATCGACTTGCTGTAGGGGGCGTTCTAACCTAAGGAATAGTATAATTTACTATTCCAACACCTTCCCTACTGTTGCACACGCTGAAGTTGGAATAGTAAATTATACTATTCCTAAGTCCAGCGCGCCCCCTACAGCAAGTCGATCTAATGACTTGTGATGTAAAGATATTGCGTTCTAACAACTTGGTCGTTTTAACGACTGCGTTGTAATAGAACGTGATGTAATAGCATGCGATGTAACATGCTATATTCATCTGTATCAGTTTGTCAGTAGGTGTCTATGTGGCTGTATGGGTGTGTGAGTGGCTGCATGGGAGAGTGATTGGTTGTCTGAGTATCTGTGTGGGTGGGTGAGGGAGTGTGTGACTGCCTATGTGGATGAGTCAGTGGATGAGTCAGTGCCTGTATGGGTTAGTAAGTGTATGTGTGAGGGCCTGTATGGGTGACTTAGTGTATGTATGGCTGTGTGGGTGAGTGGCTGGATGAGTCAGTGGGATATGAGTGAGTAACTGGGTATGTGAAATGAGGTATAGGTGAGTGATGGGGTATATGAGTGGCTGTATGGGTGAGTGTGTGCTAGTGTCAGTGACTGTATAGGTGTGCAAGTATGTGTTAGTATCTGTTTGAGTAAGTGAGTGCTGTGTGTACATCTGTATGGGTGTGTAAGTGGCTGTGTGATCGACTGTATGGATGAGTGAGTAGGTGTGTGATTAGCTATGTGGGTGACTGACTCAGTGTGTCAGTAGCTGTATGTGTGTATGAGTGGATATGTCAGTGGCTGTATTAGAGAGTGAGTGGGTGTATGAGAGGCTGTATGGGTGAGTGAGTGAATGCATGTGTCAATCTATGAATCAGTGAGTGGGTGTATAAGTACTGGTATGGGTCTGTGAATGGGTTTGTAGATGATTGTGTGAGAATGGGAGTGGTTGCATGAAATAATTTATGGGGGTGTGAGTGGGTGCCTCAGCGATTCTATGGATGATGTGATCAGTAATGTCATTTGAGATGTCATCAGCGATCTCATGAGTGATGTCACTGACCACGTCATGAGTGATGTAATATGTGAGATCATTAGCAGTGCATTGCGGGGGCGCCAGTTATAGTTAGGTCAGCTAACTATAACTCCTGAATTTCACCGGTTCTGTAATACTAAACCCTGTGCCTAACTGTAACCTTTGTTTTTTTCAGTGAATTTCAAAAGTCTTTTTAATTCTATTTCCCAACTATAACGTCCCTGTAACCTTTGGTTTTTTAGTGAATTTCTAAGTTTAAAAAAAATATATATTTCCTAACTATAACGTCCCTGTAACATTTGCTTTTTAAAGTGATTTCTGAAGTTTTTCTAACACAGCAAAGAGTTGACCTTAGTTAATTATATGCAAGAACATTTTGTTGTTGTAAAAATCTTGTTTGACAATACTATGTCTATAACACTGTTTTACAAATCTGAATGTTTTTTCACTTAACAATATAGTATTGAATCATGGTGCATATTCCAAGTTTGAGGCTGATCTGTTAAGGTTGGCTACTGAAAAATAGAATTGGGTGAGAAACAATGTGTGTTTTGCTTTGTAAATTTCATTAGCATATGTAACATTGTTTCATAGTGAAACCATAGTAATGTAAACACTGTTTAAAGTATGGATTATAGTAAAATAATATTTAGATTTTTTTAAAAGTTTTATTGTTTTGTAAATAATATTTTTACTACATTTTCTGTTTCCATGGTGCCGTCGGTATTTGCAATGTCTCTACTAACCGCGTAGACTGCGTGGTTTTGAGCATGTTCTAATAGACATACATTTTAATAGTGTAGGTGATGTTTACCTTTAGGTGTTTGCTAGTGGGCTGCTTTAACTAGTATTTTTCTATTTGGCTTTTGTAACATGTAAGTTTTTAATGTATTTCTATTTTCACTGCACCGCCGGAAGTCACGTGTCGTCGCCATCCGCCAAGAGCGTGCGGTTTTGAACCTACTGTATAATACACACATTTGGATAGTGTAGATGATGTTTGCCTGTAGGGGTTTGGTAGTGGGCTGCTTAAACTAGTATTTTTATATTTAGCTTTCATAAAATGTACTTTTTTAATGTATTTTCTTTGTTCACGGCGCTGCCGAAACTCACGGTGATGTCACCATCCGCGAAGAGCGCGTGGTTTTCTACATTCTGTAAAATACATACATTTGGCTAGTGTAGTTAATGTTTGCCTTTAGGATTTGCTAATGGGCTGCTTTAAGTTGTATTTTTCTATTAGGCTTTTGTAAAATATAAGTTTTTAATGTATTTTCTTTGTTTGCAGTGCATACGGAAGTCTCTATGACGTCACCATCCGTGAAGAGCGGGTGGTTTTCAACTTACTGTAAAATATATATATTTGGATAGTGTAGGCGATGTTTGCCTTTAGGGGTTTGGTAGTTGGCTGCTGTAACTAGTAATTTTCTATTTAACTTTCATGAGTGCATGAGTAGAGCCTGGGTGAATGCATGACTTAATGGGTAGTGCCTGGGTGATTGGATGAGTGCATGAGTTCATTATGAGGAGTGATGGACAAGACCACAAGCCCCAGTGCCACTAGCGGCAGCGCCCCACCACGTCACCCGTCAGGCACCAGGAGGCACGTATTTTGACAGCTGTGGGCCCCGCTGTGCGGGATCCCATTATTGAGGAGGAGAGAGGGGCAGGACCACAATCCCCAGTGCCACTAGCAGCAGCACCATACCATGTCACCCGTCAGGCACCAGGAGGCACGTATGTTACCAGCTGCAGGCACCTTGGCAAAGAGTGGGCCCGTCTGCACCCGTCAGCGGTCGGTAGAGGCCGGGCTGGGCCTCCCCCCTTTATTCTTTATTCTTCACCCAGAGGCTATATTTTCATTCAGAAGAAGGTGAGACTTATACTTATTCACTATTATGCCTAAGTTGAGACCTGAGGGGAGTCTGAGGGGGGGCATGCTCGCTCCTCAGTGACTTTAGACTCTGTGCTCAAGAGAGTGGTGGGCATAGTTTCCAATGAGATTGAACTCACAGAGCGGCGATTGTCACTTGACCATGGGGTGCCTCCTTACCTGCCACCTATAGAAGGTGCCATGGAGGGGGGGTGCCCCTACCAATACATCACTAGTTGCTGCAAATAAGGATGGACTGATGCTGTTAGACACCCCACCTTCTCAATCATGCAATGATGAGAGCATTATTATACCCAAAAGCCCTGCCAGTTGGCCCACGAAACTTTGGCAGAAAGAAATATATATGGATGCGCCATCGGCGGCAAAAACTGTGAAGACTGCAGCAGCTAAGAGGAAAAGGGCAGTTAACAAACAGACATGAAGTAAGAGGAAACAACCAAACAAAACAGCATCTAGCAGTAACCATTTATTAATGTGGGCCCAACCAACCCAACAGGAGAACATTTTAAACATCACACAACCTCTACCGCAATCAGCCTCATACCAACCAGTTCTATCTCTGACCAGTGGCAATGCAAACAATGTAAACAGAAATGCCACCTTAGTCCCTTCCCAAGAGGATTCTTCCTTTTGTGACACCTTATGCGATAGATTTAGTAATATTTTGGATATTAAATTAAAACCACTGCTGGAGAGACTTACCGCTCTCAAGACGAGATTTGGCCCTACAATTGGTCCTGGTAAATCAAGGAATGCTGATAAAAGCACAGAGTGTGACTTAAGCGCTGTACCCCGTGCTTCACTTCAATCCAGAGACACAGTAGCGCACACATCGCCCGACAAAGTCCAGCGCGACATTATCACTAATAACCATCCGGGATCCATGTCACCGTATGGATTGCATGGACAAATTCCAGAAAATGAAAGTAGGCCACCTACCACCAACCGTTGGGAGAAGGTCAACATTACCAACTCTAATTGCACCACTTGCAGGCAAAAAGCCACTGACCCCATAAGTGCGACATCACTGCGAGTATTTAAGGGTTCCACAGACATCTTGGACCTCGCACCAGCAGCATGTCCCTATGCGGTGGACCTGGCAGGAGTCCCACCACTGAGGGCTAATCAAAAAGAATCTTAGGAGGACCTGAGAAACAAAAGTACAGATTGGTTAATTAAGCATAGACGCCTTAGGCCCTTTGACATCAGTGACCTATCAATAGTTCGGAGGGTGGGTTGGGTAGGGGGATCCGAAGAAAGCATTGTGGGGGACTGCATTATGAATAATTTACGTAGACCAACATTTCCTCATAATTTATTTAATTATCAGGAAGATACCCGGGCTTCCACTACTAACATCTGTTGCCTCCCACTTGGTTTCTTTTATAAGCCCACAATGGTAAGGCCGATTCTCCTACCCACCCCCCAAATTTCATTGGAAAATAGATTTGCTGTATTAGAGGGTCTGGACAAATTGGATTGACTGGAATCCCCTCCTACAGACAGAGTAGACTCAATCACCATTGTGTCAGCTCTAGACCCCCCTCTGAACATGCCGGGCTTTGTGTAACTGAAAGCCCTAAAAACAATGTTCTGAAAATTCTGAGTTGGAACATAGCAGGATTGCATTCTAAACTCCTATGCCCTGAGTGGACTTCTTTTATTACTCAGTATGATATCCTGTTGTTTCAGGAGACCTGGTCTGTAAAAGAAGCATATATTACCAGCTTTGTTGGCTTTCATATTCCAGCAGCCCCATCAAGTTCTGGCCGTGAGATTGGGGGTCTGGCGACCTGGGTTAATATCAAAGCAGGAGGCAGTGCAAAGGCCCTGAAAGCAGATAATGCTAACCTCTTAACAATAAGATACAAAAGAGGAGGGACACTGTATTTAATTTATGCTAAAAAAATGATTTCACTAATGTGCCAAACATTAACCTGACTTCATTATCCAATCACATTACTTCTCTTCAAAACACTATTATAGATAGTGGGCAACCAGCAGGAATATGTATAGGAGGTGATTTTAACATAAGACTTCATTCAGCACCCTCATATGATCCACATATAAGAAACTCACATTTTACTCTAACAAAGGATATTGCTATTGATGAGAATCTTGATGGCAGGGGACGTGAGCTGACCTCCTTACTGGCCGCTCATGACTTAGTTAATGTCATGGATGTCACATGTATCGGGAATGATATTCCTCCTACCTTTAAAGGACGAGGTCATAGTTCTACTATTGATTATATTTTCATATCCTCATTCCTTATAGATTTTTTATCATATGTCAATGTGACCCTATCTAGTTATAGTGACCACACTCCTATTGAAGCATGATATCTTGATCCTTCCACAGATGGTTTAAGGTTGTAATGGAGATCTGTATCACCTGAGTGTTTATTACAGAAGGTAATCATTGAAACTTACCCCTTATTACAGGCCTGCCTTATTGAGAATGACATTGCTAATCCTGCAGTTGTCCCTTTCGTACATCTTTGTGATGCAATAAAAAAAGAGCTCATGGTCCCAAATCTTGAATCTACTAGCAGACCATGATGGTTCAATCGGGCCTGTTTTCTTGCTAATAGCCACTTGCGACGCACACTTAAGGCTATCCCAAAGAATCCTATAGCTGTGATTGAAGCAAGCAAACAATATAAGCGGGCACTACGCATTAGCAAAGCTGAACTAGTGACACAACAATGGTACTCCCTCATCACAGTTGCAAATGGGAGGAATAGTTATCTCTTCTGGGCCTCAGTCAAAAAGATGAAACAACCTAATTGGTTCTAGGATTGGTTGCCACATCTCTAGCCAGGACTGGGAGACTCATTTCTCTAAAATGTATGCCCAGGCAAGCCCAATCATAGATGCTCTGCAGGATCCCGAACTCAGTTTAATTCAACTGACTCTGGAAGAGGTAGAGGAGGCATTACCGCAGAGTGTCGGGGGCAAGGCACCCAGCCCTGGCGGAGTACCTAAAGATCTTTTGAAACACCATCCAACACTCTGGGTGCCGTTACTACTGAATGTTTTCAACAGCCTCGCCATAGCTCCTATCCCGGAATAATGGTCGACATCTATTATAGTGCCTATTTTCAAAAAAGGGAATCATTCTCAGCCCAGCTGCTATAGACCCATCTCATTAATAGACACCACTTTAAAAATATTGGGCAGAGTCTTATTTAATTGCATATTTGAATTGCCAGAAGAAAAATTAATATTATATCCTAGTCAGTATGGTTTTAGACCTAAAGTGGGCGGTATAGAGCAGTGCCTCAATCTCAAATTAGTTATAGGGAAGTACACCATAGCAAGAAGTTCCCCTGTGTACTTAGCCTTTATGGACCTATCAACAGCGTTTGATAGCGTTAATCAGTCCAAGCTATGGTCCATTTTAATTTCCTTTGGTCTGGAAGAAGCCTTAGTGCAATCTTTAGCTTACCTACACAGAGGAATGAAAGCAAGAATAAGAATTAACACTAATGGTGAAGTCTCAGTAGATGTTAATATTGTGAGAGGTGTGAGACAAGGCTGTGTTTTAGCCCCGCTTTTATTTATTTTATATATTAACGATCTTCACTCATTTTTAACCACTATTACTACTGATGTCCCTATAATCCGGAGTTCCCCGCTATCAGCATTGTTGTACGCCGACAATGCTGTGCTGATGGCTCGTACTCCGAAGGCCCTTTCACTTTTAGTGAACGGCTTTGTTAAATTTATGGCATCATTAGATCTCCAAACACATTTTAACAAGCCTTTTATTATGTCCTGTGGCCCTAAGAAATATAATACACCATCTGTGAAGTCAGGTGCCCACAGTTTATTCAGGAGAAGCACCTTCATTTACCTAGGTATGACTTTTAGCGATAGTGGCTCTTGGAAAGTCCATATTGCAAACAGTGGGAACAAACTCTCTAGAGCTGTAGGTTCGCTATTCAGCCTGCCTCGTTCTAAGAAAGGGTACGTTTTGGTTCTTTTATTGAAGATTTATATATTACAGTGCCTCCCATCTGCAACCTATAGGGTCGAGGTTTGGGGAACTGAGAACTGCCATCAAGTACAACTAGAAGAAAACATATTCTGCAGGAAGATGTTGGGAGCGCCGATCTCTAGTTCCAATTTCATCTTCCACAATGAGTTAGGCATCCCCTTTGTAGAATATTACATTAGTGTCCGCCTGCTACTTTTCTGGCATGCAATCTGGCAAAATTCAGAGGGAGCTCTTACGAAAAATGTCATAAAAGACTGCCTTGCGTGTGACAATCTATCAACAAAAGGGTGTCAGGGTGTGCGTTCAAACTGAAGTCATTTATCAAGGGAACCACCTAAACTATTGGAGTGGTTTCGTGTTTTTATTACACTTTCAAGAATTCTTCATATATTAATGTTCGCATTCACTTTTTTTTGGAATCATGTCAACAACAAGGGAAACAATACACTTCACATCAATAACTCAGACACAATTGACATTGATACAACTACAAATGTAAAATATACGGAACAGTGAAAAACAACATTACAAAACATACATTTAACATATGATGACCAGTCCATCAATTATATCAAGAAGCGTGGCGGTATAAACATTTTATACTTTCAAAGGCTTTAACCTGCCACCAACAACTAGTCATATATAGCAATAGCAACAGGCCTTTTGTCTTGTTTGCACACTGTGTAATTCTGTGGTTGGAAGAAAGATTTAGACTAGCTGAGTAGGGTCAACTCATTTCAGAACCCCTTATTTCTTTGAGGGTTCCTCCTCAGGACTGGGACTAGGTCAAAAACTGCAATCATGGGGCAAAGTGGGGTGAATACAACATTGTAGACCCCCAAGTAACACAAATGGTGTCCTTATTTTTATGTGTGAATTTTTGTTCATTTTGATAACTATTCAGTCAACCGGAGAGAGAACTGTAGCTTGTTTGTCACGATGTGATGCCCTTCGTTTGATGAGAGGCCGTAAACTGATTCATGGCGTGATGGGGACCGGTTAATCATTCAGTTCCTGTTTATCCATGCTGCAATGAATCCAGCTTTCTCCGACGTTCACACGTCAAAGCATCCCGGGCACAAAAATCCCATGGCTACAGTATATTGAATCCTGTCTGTGTAAGATAGTCTTCAATCAGCTATTTGAAAACCCAGAGGGCCCGTGTACTATTAACAAGAAACATTTGCAAGCGTGCTGGTATCACCTTGTTCAAGCAGAGAGAGTAAAGAGGGAGTCAGTAAAATTGAGAGCATGGGCCTATTTAAGAAGAAATCAGAGATGGATTGGCTCACCTCAAAGTTATTTGATTGGCCCCATGAATCACTGGGAATGGAGTTTACTGTTCTGTTTTAGGGAAGGCACAATACAATACTCACTAAACTTCCCATTAGGCTTTCAAGCTAACTTAGACATCTGCCCATGTCCATGCGATAGGGAATCTAGACAATCTATGTGTCACTTTTTATTTTTCTGCAATTTTTATTCCATATACACCAAAACCATTTTGCTCCCTGTGATAAAGAAGTTTCATATCAGTGACTTTAGAGAAGCCAATAATGTATTATTCCAATTGGATGATGAGCACGTTCTTAACTGTGTCACTTTGTTTCTGAAAGTTACAGTGCAAGTACGCAAATCAATATCTGCTCCAGGATTTTAGCATTTTGCACTAAATTGCTGTCCTATATTTGACATGAATTTTTATTTTTATCAACTTCCTTGCTTAAAGTGAATTATGTATATTGTGCTGTTTTTTATCATGTACTTTTATGGTTTAAAAAGTTTAAACCGAATAAAGAAAGAATTGATTGATTGATTGAGTTCATGAGTAGTGTCTGGATGACTGGATGAGAGCATGAGTAGTGCTTTAATGGTTGAATGAGTGCATGAATAGTGCCTGGGTGATTGCATGACTTCATGGGTAGTGCCTGAGTGATTGGATGAGTGCATGTGTAGTGCCTGGCTGATTGCAGGAGTGCATGAGTAGTATCTAGGTGATTGGATGAGTGCATGGGTAGTGCCTGGGTAATTGGATAAGTGCATGGCTAGTGCCTGGGTAATTGCATGCCTGCATGGGTAGTGCATGGGTGATTGGATGAGTGCATGGGTAGTGTCTGGGTAATTGTCTGAGTACATGGGTAGTGTCTGGCTGATTTTATGAGTGCATAAGTAGTGTCTGGGTGATTGCATCAGTGCATGGGTAGTACCTGGGTGATTGGATGAGTGCATGGGTAGGGCCTGGGTATTGGATAAGTGCATGAGTAGTGCCTGGGTGCCTGGATGAGTGCTTGAGTAGTGCCTGGGTGATTGCATGAGTGGATAGGTAGTGTCTGGGTGATTCTATGAGTACATATGTAGTTCTTCAGTGATTGGATGAGTACATGAGTATGCCTGGGCGACTGGATTAGTGGATGGGTACTACCTGATGATTGGATGAGTGAATGAGCAATGCTTGGGTGATGGATGAGTGCATGACTAGTGCATGGGTGATTGGAAGAGTGCATTAGTAGTGCTTTGGTGACTGGACGAGTGGATGGGTAGTGTCTGGGTGATTGTATGAGTGCATGGGTAGTGCCTGGGTGATTGGATGAGTCCATGTATAGTATCTGGTTGATTGAATGAGTGGTAAATGGATAATTGAATGGATGAATGAATGAGTGCAGGAATGGTGCATGGATGTTAGAATGAGTGCATGAGATGTGAATGGATAATTTAATGAATGCCTGAATGGTACATGGATGATTGAATGAGTGCATAAATGGGACATGAATGAGTGAATTAGTGCATGATTAGTACATGAATCTTAGTATACGTGCATGAGTGGTACATAGATGTTAGAATGAGTTAATAAGTAGTACATAGATGTTATAGTGAATATATGAGTGGTACATAGATGATTTAATGAGGTATGAGTAGTGGATAGATGTTAGTATGAGTGAATGATTGATATATTCATCTTACAATGAGTGCATTAGAGCTTCATGGATGAATGAATTAGTACATGATTGGCACATGGACGATTGAATGAGTGTATGAATTATCCATGAATTATTGAATGAGTGCATGAGTAGTGCATGGATGATTGAATGGCTGTAGCAGTGGTGTGTAGATGATTGAATGAGGGTCAGAGTGGTCCATAAATGATTGAATTACTAAATGAGTGCTGCATGGATGTTAGTATGACTACATGAGTGGTGCTTGGATGACTGATGGAGTGTATGAGTGGAGTACAAAAGATTGAATGAGGTAATCATTGGTGTATGAATGATTGAATAAGTGGATGAGGGGTGCATGGATATTAGAATGAGTGCATGGGAGGTGCATGGATATTAGAAAGAGTGCAAGAGAGGTGCATGGATGATTCAATGAGTGTATGAATGTTGTATGGATGATTCAATTAGGGAGTAAATAGGAGTAATAGTGCATACATACCTGAGTCAATGGGTGTATTAGTTCTACTATAGCAAAGTGAATTTACTTATGAGTGTATGCGTGGGTGTATTAGTGCATGCATGACTGAGGGAATGGGTGTATTATTGTGTGTATGGGTGAGCAAATGGGTGCATCAGTATCTGTTTGGATGAGTAAATGAATAGTTTACTTTGGGTGTGGGAGGGTCTTATGTATGAGTGAATGGGTGCATAGTTTATTTATGAGTAGTGAATGTGTCTATGATTGAAAAGTCCATCCACTCTGAAAAAACAAAAATAAAGGAAAAATATGTTAGTATTTCCTGATGAATATTACAAAATTATACCAACATACATTACTTATACTGTTACATTTTAATACAACATTGTTAAAACATTATTTTCTCCTTTTTGCTGTTCTTAGCTTTCATTCTTGATCACCATAGACAATGTTCTGTATGAATCATCATAAATGAATAGTGGAGAAAAAATAATCAATGATTTAAACAAAAAAACCAATGCTGCACAGTACATCTTTTCAAATAAATAATACTATGCATAGCACTCTCTATAAGTCACTAAGGGGCCGATTCCGATCTCGGCCGGTAGGGCTCCGAATAGGATTCGGCTTTACCGGATCCGATTCGGAGCCCTGTTTCCCGACCGAACCGTACGCGGGTCCGGCCGAGCGAGTACGATGCGATCCGCCGACCAACTCGTCCGGGCGACCCGACCGCTCCGACCGACTCGCACCCGGATCGTACCGCTCCGACCGACTCGCTCGGACCCGATTCCGCACCGCGCAATGGAGACGTTTTCCGGCCGGGTAAGTACGATGCGCACCTCGACCGCTCCGACCGACTCGCGCCGTCCGACTCGAACTCGCTGTCGGAGCCGTACTTTGGGGGTCCGTGTCGGACCCCCTGTACGCGTACCCGTGCGAGGCGCACACAGGGGGGACCCATGGGTCCCCCTACCTGTGCGTGTACGCCGCGCGGCGCTCGCGGCGTACTCGCTGTAGGGGCGCCCTTGTCCGCCTCGCACCCATTGAGGCAATGGGAGCCCGCGTACGCGTTGTACGACCGGCTCCCATTGAGTTCAATGAGAGTCCGACCGACTCGTGTCCGGTGGCATACGAATGCATCGGACTCGTTCGGTCGGACTGCACGGGTCCGATTCGGTCGGAAATCTCTCCGGGTCCGGCTCGGTCGGAGAGATTTCCGGCCCGAATCGGAATCGACCCCTAAGTGTTGGCTTTTTAAAAAACTTAGCACAATAATCTCAAGAAACATTGGTTTTACCTGTTTCTTATATTGTTAAATCTAGTACAATATTACATATAATTATGAAGCAGATGGTGTTGAAAACATTTTTTCCTCTAGGTAAAATTCTATGGAGAATAGTGATGATCCATGTCCACAAAATATCATACAGTAGTTTGTAGAAGTTCTTGTTGGAGAAAGAGAAGGTTGTTTTTATTTTTCAAGACAATTTTAGGTGGTAAGTCCAGGGTGCTGTTATTGCAGTATATCCACTGAGTATTTAACTGTAATAGGAGAATGTAGGATACAAATAATCCTAAGAATTTTGGTTGAAGAAATAACAGATATGAATTTGGTAATTTTTAGGTAGTCTTCCTTTTAATTTTAGATTAGTGTCATTACATTCAGTCCATCCTGATAGGGATCTTAAATTATCAATAAGATGTCCAGCCATTGTATTTACTCCTTCATGAAAGATGAATGCCAAAGTAGTAAAGGTCCTTCCTGAAATTGATATTTGTCCAGCTACAAAGTTTGGTATTTCAGTATTTAATTTTGAATCATCTGGTCTACATCATTGTAACATTATTTTAATGTATTATCCTGTTCTTTGGAGAAATAATGTAGATATGTGGTCTGATTTACAGTTTGAGCAGGTCATATTTTGGTTGCCATTTTTGGTCAATTACTGAAAAAGTACAGTTTTGCAATCTGTTAAGGTCAAGTACAAGAATCACTCTGAATTGATTACAGTAGTGGAGGTGAATTCACAATCTTTGCAATTATGGACCCATTTTTAACATAATACAAATAGGTCATTGATATTTACTTTTTCTTCCTGTAATACTCCTAGTATCACCATAGCAAATTATTATGCATCTTGTTGAATAGTGTGGGTAAATACTATTGATCCAGTAGACATATCTAAAAGATGCCAAAGCCCTGAAACAGAATGTGTTCTAGTTCTATCCCTCTGTAAATGTTCCAGCAAACTATAGAGTGCTTTAGAAATGATCTTATCTGTTTTTTGATGAACTTTGCTAACAAAATCTGTCAAATGGAATAGTACATTGACAACAACATTTGCATAGCAGACAATCCCTGCAGTGTTGTCAAACTGGTAACCTACAATATCTTCATCATTTAGTAGTGTCCTCTTCTTTGATTCTTGGGAATTTACCTTCTGTACTGCCTTTTGTTCATCATCTATATTCTGTTTGGCTATTTTTCGCATTGGACAGATGACTTGTTTCTCATAAACTGTGTAATGGCCTATATGAGGAGCAAATACACTCCTTAACAGATTGTACTCCTTTACACAGCTAGCATCAGCACAAATTGTTTCCTGATCAAAGTCAATCAAAAACAAACCAGACAATGTTCTAATTAGCAACAATTCTGAATATGACTTTCCCTCTTTGAATACAGTACTGCCAATACTAATAAAAGCTTTATCTACACTTAAACCTTGCAATTTGTGGATTGTTACAGCATACGCTAGAGACACTGGAAACTGCTTTCGCTGGACATACAAGTCTTTCACAAGTAAAAACGTACAACTTATCTACCAATCTGTTTAACTTCATCAACCTCATCAAATTTTATGGCTAAGTATTCCACCTCATTTCTGTTTGGGTAATTGATAAATTTGATAACTTTACCCATAGCACCATTTAATAGCCCTTCTTCAACATTTAAATTCTGACTCAAGATTACACAACAATATCTACAGACACGTAACCATTTCTCTAGTCCTGCAGTTTTGGAAACAGACTTCTCTAAAGTGTCCAATTTTGATTGCAGTTTTTCTGTCAGTAGTACTGTAACTCCTAGATGCTCTATTTTATCAGTTGCTGTAATTTCTATAATGTCTTCTTTTTCTTGTGGTAGTAATTCTTCATTGAATTTACAACACTCTTGTAGGGTTGGCATCAAACAAACTATAGACTTGTTTTCTTTAATGAAATTATACATTGGTTGAGAAGCTGTAACATTAGATGTAAATAGATTTTTGATAAGACGGCTTTCTAATGTTTTTTTTTCTTTTTTGTAAAAACTCCACTCTTATGTCCTTGAGTATATCTCCATATTGCACATCTGATACTTGGCGCATATTTTTTACTAGCTCTTTGTATAGAAAGTTTTCCCAAATGTTTACATTTCCAATACTTCCTAGTGAAATCCTTGTTTCGTTATGTAGTAGTGTCTTGAAAACAGGCTGTCCTTTGACTGGTGTTAGTTTTAGCCGGTCTCCAAACACCATTTAGGTGGCAATTACAATATAGCCCTAAAGGCTTCGACCTTCGGTGGAAGCCTTTAGGGCCACATCATAATGGGCCGGTCGGTTTCCTTTGTGACCACCTCATTGGATGGAGGCGGTCAGAAAGGAAACCAGCTAGTCATTCCGGCATGCTTCCAATGTGCTCGGAGTGCCCGCTTGCCAGTCGGAGGCGGCCTGTAATCTGAAGGGTGGCTCTTTCCATCCTTGAGATTACAATGCACGCTATCCAACATGGTTTCCATGCAGGTCTGTCTGACATGGAAACCATGTCGGAAAGCGTGACGGGGGCCCCCAGCAGGGCCCCCTTTGGTGCATGGCTTCTGGTTTGAAGCCGAGGGGGCATCTATGGTGCCCCCCTGTTGAGCCCTGCACCTTGTGGCAGGCACCTTAAGGTGCCTGCCACAGGGTGCAGGGATAAACTGCACCTCCTATTTCACTATGGGAGCATGCATTACGGCCGGTTTACGGCCATAATGCATGATTCCATAGTGAAATATAGGAATGCGACCGAACAGTGTCTGGGACTGACCGGGTGTCGGTCAGTCCCAGGACAGAGTCGGTGTCGGGCAGAAGTGATTCTGCCCAACATAGTAATACGTCCCTAAGTGTTTTCCACCAAATAGTATGTAACACTCAGTTTTTAATATCTGCTGTATTCTTAAATGTATAAAAAGCAAGCATTAAGTTTGACACCATGCTGACTTTGTCAATAATTAAAAGCTTCAATTTCTTTAATACTCTTGCTACCTCACGACAGGCATCACCAGATAATTTGTTGTATTCCAATTTGTTGTCATGTTCAACAGGTAGCATTAATAATCGATGAAGGGTAACTCCTTTAATATAATGTGCAGCTAATCCTGTTGGTGCAGTAACTTGACATGGCAAATTAGAATCTGTAGTCTTCTGTAGATAACTTGAGTGCTTTAATCACAAAGCTTTTCCTAGTTCCAGCTTGGCCACTTATATATAGTAGAACTAGTTCATATGTAGAACATTAACATTTTTTCTCATGCTGGAATACAGGTTCTACTTTATCTTTTACTTCATCGAAAATGTGTTTCTGATCTGTATTCAGTTGTTGTATTAATTGTTCCAAATCCACAGTTTCCTGTCTTAATTGCTGCATTGCATTCCCCACCTCATTCATAGCTATAGCAGCTTCAATATGAATTATTGGCTGTCCAAGAAGATCTTGACTTGCAGGTGATGAACTTTGACTGTTCTGAGAACTCTCCTTTGCTTTCTCAGCAGCAATTGTTTCTTCCAGTTCAATCTCATCTCTCAGCATTTGAAGATAGACTGGAAACACTGAGCACTCAATGGTGACTTTCACAGCATTTAATGAGTCTTCATAACACTCAAAGTATCCAAATAACTCGGATTAGCACACCATTGTTTGAGCAATTGCAACAGTGCAAAATAGAAAAACTCTCTTTTATCTGGAGTTTGACAACTTAGCTTTCTGTGGTTGAGTGACCTTTGTTATGTCTCATCAAACATCCTTCACATCCAAGGGAAGCACATTTTCATTCCATGTTTTCTCTGACATATGTAAAATGTTAAAGTACTTCGTATAGACACATCCTTCCAAGATAAGGACTCCTTTTTCGATAGTACGTATCCAACATGTTAGTCTTCAGAATGTTTGTACTATTAGGCTCAAATTCTGCAAGATATTTTATTTCAGGAAAATACTTTAATACTCTATTACAACTGTTAGCAAGCCCTAAACTCACCCACACAACTCCTCTTGATTTAGAAAACAAACTATCTGAGTTTAACCTGTCTATGCATGCTTGAGAGCCTATTTCTCTCTGGGAATGCATTTTCAATTTAAGAATGTACAATTTCTTTGTAAGTCTCTTTTCTTCAGAAATCTCCTCCCAAATTTCCTTCATCTCTGTCTTTTCTGACTTCGTTATATAAGTAGTGACATAACGAGCAACAGCAACAAAATGTAGATCTATATTCACATTCCACATCTTCAAACTCACAGTATTGTAATCATTGATGTATTTTCAAGCTTCTGGGCTTTCTATGGTTGTATGTGTACTTCGGTGATTTCTGTGTGAGAATGTGTCTGACTGCACACAAACATCTGGTAACTCTCCCTTCTGAGATCACAGGTCAAGAAAATCCAAAACAACATCTTGTATAAAATGTTCCTTTACCTGTATTTTCTCTGACAGCATTTACCACACCTATGATTTTGGAACCGTAGTACTTGTTGTCTTAATATTTTGTCACCACTCTCATTTGGGATGACACAAGTAAAATACTGCTCTATAAAGAACAGCAAAGACTCATCACTGTCAGTTCCAAACTTTGGAGCAATCTTTTATCTATAGCAGCATGTGAATATGTGGAACACCTCTGTGTTGGCACTCTTTGCATCAAATTAAATCAGTTACTTAGCAAAGAGGAGGATTACTTATGTTGCAGATGAAAGACATCATTGCTTGAAATCTGTAATTGAAATATCTACAAACATTTGCAGGGTCCAACGAGCAGATTTCAGGTGTCTTCAGATTGACATCTTTTATATTTGAATGTGCTTCTCGCAAGAATTCCAGCATGTCATCCCATGCATGCTCTGAGTGGTAAAAACTATGTAGGTGCTCCTAAATCTCTCAACATGCATTTCAGCTCACTGTGACAATGATCCCAATATTCTTTGGTTCCACGTTAAAATGCCATGATAGTAATCAAATTGTATTCCAGCTTCTCATCTTTTCTGTGAATTTTCTCAACAAATTCTCTTTCTGATAGATTTTGCAGATTTGCATCTGTTTTCAAAATGTGATTTATGGCATAAGACAATGCAGACTAAATCACTTTCAATTAGTCTTGTAGGTCTGTACTTGGCCGCTGATATTCATAGAAGCTGATCATCATACCTACCACCTACTCCAGTATGAAACAGAGGTGGGAAACAGTTAGCTTCTAAACTTTTTCCCATACTCTTAAGGGAGCTACCCTTGCTTTTTAGTTGATTTAGATCAATAGCATCACCAACAATTGCTTTAGAATGTAGGGGATGGATGCTATAATATTCAAAAAAACCTTTTACTCAGGATCGATCCACTTTTTCTATCTGACCTGTCGATGGTGATTAGTTGTCCTCCATATGTGTGATATCTTTAAGAATATCTATATTTTTATAATAAATGCTATTTTGTAATATATATAAAGTTGCCTTTTTAACTTTAGTATATGTTTTTACTCTTAGTAGGTACACCATTCACTAGAATTAAGTCTGTCTTCCAAATTTGTCTTTACCCCTATTGTGGCAATATATTGCTTAAAATCTAATGGCAAGTATACAACTTTACCTTTCAAGCCTTTCTGGAGCTCAGTTGGAGGTAATTTCCCTGTCTTAGACTCCATAAAAGCTATAGCTTAAAATGGATGTATACAATGGATTCGTATGGATTCATAAATATTCCAAAGTACTTCTGGAATAGGTACTACTTCTAAGTTGTTATGGACAGCTCTAGCAGGCATTTTGTTTTTCTCTAACGTATTATAGCAATACTTACATAGAACTTTTCGGCTGGACTAGTCAAACCATTCCTCCACACATAAGTAAATAACAAATTTAGATTCTGAAATGATGGAAGGTGCTTTGGTGCACTTTCTTTGATAAACATGCTAGTGATTGTCCGTGTAAATTATTATGCTTCCTCACTTTGTATGGATCTAAACCTTGCAAAGCCATAATTTTCTGTATTAGACTTTCCTTGAAAAGTTGCGCTAGAAATTTCTCAATATATCAATTTATTGCTGTTGAATACTGCAAACACAACTAGAAGTCTATTTGCATACAGGAGCCTGTCTGCGCCTTCTTTGAACCTCTTCAGCAATCACTTCTTCTACATTTCTAGATACCATTACTTCTTTTGGAATAGGAGTACAATTATTCATTTCATAACAATGTCCAGATTTATTAACTGCATGCACTAATGTGTTATCTTGCAAGTAGCTATCTTTATTAAAGAAATGCTCAGTACTTGAAGTATGTATCCATTCACCACTAAAAACTGTTAAAAAGTTTGTTCTATTCACAAGGCTTTTCTTTTGGCTTTGTCTTTTCATTTCGTCAATAGCATTTTGTCTAGTGTCTTCATTCTCTTCAGCATCAAAAAACAAATGGCTTCCTCTTGAGAGCAAACATCTTATCAACTACACCCTCAACACATTAATTTGGTCTCACTGCTTCTCTTCTTCTTTTATACTTTTCCATACTTCTACTTAAATTTTGTATTACTCTACTGCAAAACATTCTAAGTCTAATATTCTTAAAATGCATCTGTCTCCTACTAAAAATGTCTCCTTTTCTCTTCAGTTTTTCAGTCTTTTTTCCATGTATTTGTTCACCTTTATCAGTGCGTCTTATATATTCTTGTTTTTTAACTCCATTTTCCACTTTTTCTAATTGAGCACATACAATTTTAAGAAATGTCTTTGTCTTCTTACCAGCAGTTCTTTTCTCTTTCACCACCTTTTCTGCATTTTGCCTTTTTTGTTTCTCAGTTATGAGGAGATGGTGTTTCTACTGCTGTTTCTTTCTTCTCTGACTTTTTGATGGCATTGCAACTCTCTGTAGTTAACTATCTACTAAAAACAAAAGTACATTCACCAGTTAATGATGTAGTATTGCATTACATTTTTTAAATATTTATTCATTTACTTTAAATAAGCCCTTATAGCTTAGTGAATCTTCAGACTATACATATCAGCCTCCCCTACAGCCTACCTGCACAGTACCACAGTGGTAACTTATATGTAGCAGAAGAGCAGTTTAGGATGAGTTTTAAGTGACATCCTGTGGGCTCCATGTATTTCCTCCAGGGTGAGTTAGTGACTATTATGTTATTTAATGGTGTGTATACAACTGCCTCCATTAGCACTAGATTTATATCAGTTCTACCTCTCTGTGTAAGTGAGTGTTTAGATACTTCTCTTACTATCTCACAGGGTACTTTAGACTGTGTGTGCTCTTATACTTACATATGTCAGATTGTACTATGGGTGGCAGTGTGGATATATTATTGGGCACATGGGTCTCTAATATCCCACATACCACACTGAAACTTCAGAGTACATATCTTAACTTTTAATCAGATATCTCCCTGCACTATAGCCTAGCCACAGCCTACATTAGTGGTCAGTTATATGTGGTAGAAAATCAGTTTACTCTTCTCTAAAAGTTTTAAGTGACAAGACAACCCTAGCAGTAAAACTACGTGCAGAAGCTCAATTATAGCAGGCCTGAGACACAATACAATGGTTACTTTTCTGCATGGTAGATTTGAACATCTCACTACTTTAGCAGATATCTCAATAACTGTCTGGGTTCATATCTGGGGCTCTGATTGCATGTACATGTAACTTTGTTAGTAAATGAGTACCTACCTCTTTTAGTAAACTCTAAGGTTATGTAATATGTGAATGAATGTCTCAGCCCATATGTAACCTATTATTCCATTTGTATTTAAGTTTGTAGGTAAAATAATATGTTTCTTAGTAACCTCTATGGCTATCTAAATGTGTCTGTAAGAGACTGCATGGCTTGCCTCCTGGATATATTAGTGAGAATTATTTTTTTATATATGCATAGATATCAATTCTCCCTCTCTATTTCAGTAAATGTTTAGGTGATTCTGTCACTATGTCATTGAGTCTTTTAGTGCCTGTGTGCTTTTCTATTAAGGTGTATCATATTAAATGGGATGGTGGAGCACAAGAGTTTATTTGACCCCATATAGCTTTATGGATCTTCAGACTACATATGTTAACTTTTAAAAGCATACCAGCCTGCTCTATGGCCTAGCTATAACCTACCTCAGTGCTCACTTATATGTAGTAAAAGATCAGTTTATACATTGTCTAGGACTTTAAAATATGAAGGTTGACCTAGCACTAAAACTACATTCAAAGGCAAAACTGTGCATGGTTCAAAACATAATGGAAGGGCGACTTCTCTGCATATTAGACTTAAAAAAATGAGTTCTTTATCATAAATGTTTAAGAATGTCTCAGTCTATATCTGTGGCTGCCACTGCATGTATATGTAACTTTGTTTGTAAATGACTGCCTCTATTTGTAACCTCTATAGTTATCTAAATGTGTCTGTAATGAGTTACATGTTTTGCCTTGAGGATGTGTTAGTAAGTAATAGATTTTTTTTAGGTGTGTGAGCAAATGTCTTCATTAGAGGTACATACATACATGACAGTTCTGCCTGTCTGCGTGAATGAATGTTTAGGTGCTTCTGTCACAGTCCGTATGGGTGTTTTAGTATCTGTATGCTTTTCTACTTAGATATGTTAGATTAAAGCCTGGGTGCCAGGGAGGGTGTCTAATTGGGCACATGGGTCTCTAACAGTGAATATAGCTCATTGACATTTCAGAGTACATGTGTTACATTTTAAGCACATAGCTCCCTGCAGTATGGCCTAGCTGCACCCTTACCTCAGTGGTAACCTATATGTGCCACAAGAACAATTTATGCCTCCTGGTGTCTGTGCTAGTGCCTTTATTAGCGTTGCATAATATGAAGGACGCCTACCTCAGTTTTCAGTTCTATCTATTACAACATCAGTTTATGCCTTGTGTATGAGTACAAAATAGCAACACTGCCCTTGCAGAAAAACTCCATCAAAGTGATAAAGTATACGAGGTCTGAAACAAATACAAGTGGTACTTCTATCCCTGTAATTCTTGAAAATGTTAGATCTTTACCACACATGTAAATGAGTGTGTCAGTCCCTTTCTGCAGCCCTATGACCTAGCTAGCAGTCCCATAACATGTTTAAGAAAAACTACCAGTATTTGACTGTTTTGAAAGCAATAGAAGTCTGAACATACATAGCTAAATGAATATCTCAGTTCCTCTGTTAGAAATTACAAAACATATCTGCAACTGATTTTTATTCTGCTAGAAATATATACATACTTTTTCAGTATGTTAGTGAGTGTAGAAGTGCTTCTGTTAAGACATAACTGGGTCAGTATCACCCTATATACATTTTAAACATTTATGTCACTTACATAATAACTGGAATAGTCTATATACAACCTCACATAACACTCTCCACATGATGAATAAATAACAGAAACTCAAATGGACAACTCTCACTTTTTTAACCAGAAATAAACATACTTCTAAACATACCTACAGCATATATCAGAGGTTATCTATATATACCAAAGCATACATTGAAAAAGTCACAAACTAATTTTACGTGCTGCTAGTAACAGTACAAAGGCACACTTTACACTACTAAACACTACATGTTTAACTATGCCTAGCAGAGTTATATTATTAGACATCTCACCTAAAATAATAATTAAAGAACATATCTCACCATCTATACACATAGAAATCTGCCCTGAAATTATCAAACACTTACACTAACAGTGTATGTAAAGATAGCTGTCACCTTTAAAAGATCCATGTACACACACAGTGCATGATCTCCACATTCAATTGTAGCTCTTCTAGTCCTCTTTTATACTGGACCAAACTAGACTACAACTTCCACAGTGCAAATGAAAACATTGTGTGTAAGCAGTACATCATGTATACACATGTAAAATGATCACATCTTATGCTACATAATTATATATAAGTTTAACCATTAGTGTACACTTTTTCTTTCTACCCCTTACACATTTGAGTAAAGTAGAAAGTAAATAAGTAAGTTTATTTGTATAAGTTAATAAAAACCTTTACAATATTCTCTTGAACAACATGACATATAAAAAAAATGCTTATTTACAAGTTCAGATACATGACTTAAAAGCAGCTGATTCCTGGTCAGTGTCAAACAATAAAAAAAATGAAATTTTGCTTTTGCAATCGAGTATAGAATATTCCGTTCTAGCTAAATGAGTGTGCAAAACTTCTGCAGCGTGATAGTTCATTCAATGTGCAATACGAAATTGTTGGCTTCTAGACTACTAGACCGAAGTCCTAGGTACGTTATTAGCTTAAGAATACAAACGAAGTTCAGTTTGCATTTCACGCACTCATAAAATGCCTCATGCAAGTAAATAGCTTTAAATATCTGGAATTTTCCACGTAAAAGACAATAATACAACAAGATCGATAGTTGTAGGATTGAAGAGGATAATTTAAACCAACTTATTCCTAGTTGATGTCAGATAGTGAAAAAGCCCAAGCTTCGAATTTATGATCAAGCATGAAATTCCTCTCAAACTAAACAAGTGTGCAAGATTTCAATGGCATGGTAGTTGCAAACGTGTTACTTGGTTTCGAAGACTTGAATCTTGAATACTTTCTTGGGTTAAGTTAACAAGCAGAGCTGTTGGCTTTGGACGGGTTTTGACCAGTCAGCTTATTGCAATCTTATGAAGTGCTTGGTGCATTATACATGGAAGTAAATCACATTAGGTCTCTTGAATTGAAAAACAGCCATACCAATGAGTTTTAAAAGATTAGTGTAATATATATATATGCTGTGTCATTTATTGAACTTTCACAAGATTTTTGGCAAGTTTGCATTTTGCAGTCTCATAAAGTGCCTGGTGCAGTGATTTTGGAGATTAAAACCAATAGTGTGCGCTGGGGCCATCTTCAGAAAATGACAAAACCAGATTTAAAGATCTGGTTGTTGTATCCCAGATTTCTGAATTTTTTCCCCGCTCACCTCCATGAATCGTACAAAGCAACACACTTGCTGTACGCCTCAACCTCCAAGACATGCATTCACTGCTTGTCTGCAGGATTTTATCCTCTTGTTTTTAAAGATGGGTTTCAGAAGCAGTCGACGTTCAAGAATCAGTTCTCTGCAAATACATAATAGACGTAGAACACTCTCGTCTGCTTTCCCACATAGGCGTCACTTGTTCGATGTCGATAGACGCTTCCAAGGAGGAAGATGCGTCAGGATTGGTAAAATATCCATTTGGGATTGAAAATATTTTTCCTTCATTATCCTTTTGAAGTTAGCGCTCAAATAGGATTGAGGAAGAGGCCTGGTGTAGCTCTGCAGCATAAACCATCCATGGGCCCTTTCTTTGAGTGCTTCCTTGTCCTCGGCTATTGACAACCTTTTCACTGTCTTATTTACGAGTTGCTTAAAGCTGTTATGTGTTCGTGAGGCCGCTCAGAGGTCCTTCAGGCCTAGATGATTTATTGATGCTATCAGGCAGTCCATGGCTGCGCATACCTTTCTTGAGTTTATTTCGTTCCATAGGTGGGTGTTCAATGTTCCTGGCTCGGACTTTCTAATCCTGTACCAGCATTTCATGTAGGCACCATTGCGGGCTATTTTTTGAGACGGTAGTCCGAGTTCCATCCTAATTTGTGCAGGCGAGACATAATTGGGTAGGTTGAAAATCATTCTTGCTGATCTTGAGAGTGTATGATCCAGAATGTCCGTGTCTCTTACCCTCAGGAACTCACTCCCATAGGTGATGGCCAGAATCAGCTTTTCTTGTAAGACCTGTAATAATGGGATGACACTGGGGCCTGCAGTTTTGAGTTTGATGGATTTTAAAGCTACCACTATTGAGTTGCCTCTTCTCTTGATGGTTTCTTTTTGTGTTTTAAATGTGCCCTTATTGTTGATTATCACCCCCAGATACTTGTATTCTTCCACAGCTTCTAGGGGTCTGCCTGCCAAATGCCAGCAGTAATTTGATGTTTTCTTTTTCGGGTTTAATTGCATAACCTTTGATTTGTCTAGATTGATCGTTAGACCATTGTGATCTGCGTTACTGCTGGTTGTGTCTAGCAGGTGTTCGAGACCAATGGGAGTTCGGCTGATCAACACAATGTCATCTGCATACAACAGATTGGAGAGTGGCATCCCTCCCAACCTGGGGGCATGTGATTTACTGAAGTTAAATTGTGACGCAAAGTCTGCCATGTACAAATTAAAGAGCGTCAGAGCCAGCACGCACCTATCTTTCAGCCCCTTCGCTGTTGGTATTTTTCTTGACAGGGTGTTGCCAGTACCTAGCTTTACTTGGACCCACATATTAGTATATACAAGAATTATCTGATTTAAAAGTGCAGATGGTATTTTCATTTTCTCAAGTTTGGACCAAAGTTTGTTCCTGTCGATATTATCGAAGGCTGCGGAGTAGTCAATAAAACACAAAACGAGAGGGAGTTTTGCTGCTATAGCGCCATCTATTAATAGCAACAGGGCGAGTACGTTTGTTATGGTTCCCATGCCCTTGCAGAAGCTCGTCTGATTAATGGGGATGATCGATTTTTCATTTGCCCAAGCTGTGAGGTCATCCAGGCAGAGGCAGGCGTAGCATTTGGCCTCAATATCGATTAGTGCTACAAACCGGTAGCTGGTTGCTTTATTCTTGTCGCCTTTCTTGAATATTGGGGATATTATGGAGCCTTTGCAGGAGTCCGGTATGATATCTCCTACTCCTATTTGTTCGAACAGCAGTATTAGTGCATCCGCCCAATAATCCGGATCAGTTTTGAATATAATTAGGGGGATCCTGTTGGGGCCTGGTGCGCCTTCCTGCTTGCCTTTACCAATCCGGATCTTAATCTGGTGGGTCGAGAATAGAAGGGGATTGTTTTGCTCTATGATGGTTTTGATGAGGGGAGTTACCTCAGCAATGTGACAAGGCCCAAGCTTCCCAATCCTAAGACTATCCTCATCTGAGTTAAAATGAACCAAGAGGTGGAATGCCCAGTGTGAGAAGTTGGCCTGGTATATGCTGTCCACTAATTAAAGTGGGCAACTTGCACCAGTCCAAAGAACCCTTATGGTGATTTACGAGGTCAAAGATAACCATAGAATGCTATCCAGGTGGTAACTGTGGAGACCATCCTTCAGGCTTAGTCTTGAAGGAATGTTAAGCAGCTAGTTTTCCCTGAATGCAACCTTATAGTATTGGTTAAATGAAAGGAGAACCACACAGTAGTTATAAAAATATGAATTTATTGATATAGCACTCTATAGTACAACACAGTATCTTCTACATGAAGATACTCAAAAGCACACAATACTGTAGCACAGAAACAATAGTAAATAGCACTAATACACAGTAGGCCCCGGGGGGACCAAACCATATACTAAAATAGTGGTATAAGAACCATGACTCGAGTCCAGACACTGTCTAGAGGATGCAGAATCGCTGGGACCCCAAGGAACCACCCAAGGTGAGTAAGTAGGGACCCCATGGAGGACGGGTGCAGTGTGGGAACACAACCGCATGCTGCGTACAATTCTATGGGGAAGTCGCGGTTGCCGTTTTAAAGTTTAAGGACCCTTCCCAGTGGACTTCGAAGAAACCCCATCGAAGTTAGAAGGTTGGAGAGCCACCCCACCTGTGGATACCATAGTACCAGAACTACCTATCCCAGGGGAGCTGGGTGCATAGGTCTAAAGTGGCGTCGGAAACCTCCGTCGATCTCAATGGAAGACTTTGAAGAAGAGCCACTGATGGAGGGAAAAAAAGGGTCCGCTGGAATCCAAAGGTGGATTTATTATCAAAGAGTGCCTGAAAGCAGAGGGGACAGAGTCTGGGTCACTCAGGAGTGACCAGGGGCTCGGTAGATGAATACCTACCGATGATGGATGCTTCAGGTGCGTTGATGGAATTCTTGACTCTGCAGCTACGAGGACCAGGAGACATTGAGGATGACCAGGAGCCGTAACTGAGCTGTCCCCCAAAGGATGTCGAGTGCTGAGGGGTTGTTGTCTGGCAGGAGCACCAACAACAATCTAGAGTGTAGCAATGTACAAAAGACTGTAGGCTATAGAGTCAAAGAGATGGGAATCCATTTCTTTGGAATATAATGCCCTCACACACCCAGTTGGGTGTCATGCTTAATTATCGGGCTGCTCCTCGTCTGGCCGGCGCTGCAATGCCTGACGGGCTCCCAATGAGGGGCACTTTGGCGGAGATCTTTTTCCAAATAGCCGTTTGGTGCCGTGGGGTTGAGGGGCTTAGTGAGTTTAGATGAATGAGTGCTGTGTGATGTTTATGTGAATTAAAACAGGGTTGGGAGTACCAGCAAAAATAATTTTAATTGTGGGGGCTCCTACCGTGATTAAAATAAAATGGAAAGGCGCAATGCTAAGTTAATGTCTCAGGTGTGGCGCTCTTCCGTGTGGTTGGTCAACATGTTTCTCACCTATTCTACAAGTCTAGAGGCGATTCGTCAGGACCTAAAGTTAAAAAACTATCTACACTAAGGTTGACCGAAAAAACAATAATGAACTAATGATAGAGGTTTATGCCACCATGACTTACTCTGTCTAATGACTGGTAGTACTGGTTCTACCTATTATGGAGAGAAAATCACATATTAATGCATGATATCAAACCAATAATACAAGTATCAAACACTACTGTCCTGTTCCCTGTGTGTCTAATTCACAGCACACAGTGGTGAGGTGTTACAGGCATATATACACCAGGTGCCAAATGTTATTGTGGTCACATTATGTCTCATGTATGTAGTGACCAAATCAGTGTATTAAAAACCCAAAACTGCAGAAAGAGCACAAGACTCACCTATATGACTGCCCTCACACACACGAGCGGTCCAGCAACAGCTGGTAGCAATCACAAGCTAATGAGGAGGAGTAGCAGGTATTTAAACCGGGTTTTCGCACTACACCATACCTCCCGGTCCCGGCAGCAGTGGGTAGGTCCCTGGACTTATTGCGTACTACGCAAATGTGAGTACTTTGTTAACCTTGGTGGTCTGTTGTTGTTCTCTACTGCTAACCCCTGTTAAATGGTTTCTCAGCCATTTTAAACACAGTCAACTAGATAGATGCACCTTCCCTACCCCCCTCTTTTTTATTTTGTATTTCCTTAACCTAACTTCAGTAACAAATATGAAGCCTGTGTATTTCCATCATAACAGGGACTATGACTTTTTATGATTTGGGCAACTTTAAAGTACTCCCCTTGAAAAATGTTCACTTTTCCATGAAACAGATAGCGTGATGTAGGAGCATGTTACTATACATTTTAAGGAGGCATATCAAATCCTCTAGTTTATTTAATTTAAGCGCGATCAACTTCGCAAGCTGGCAGTTCTTAACTGTTCCTTTCATCTGTATACCCCTCTAGTATATGGGGAAGTTCCTCATATCTTGACCTGCCGGGGATTGATGAAGCAGTAGTATATCCCAAATAGGGTGAGTCTTGTGCTCTTTCTGCAGTTTTGGGTTTTTAATATACTGATTTGGTCACTACATACATGAGACATAATATGACCACAATAACATTTGGCACCTGATGTATATATGCCTGTAACACCTCACCACTGTGTGCTGTGAATTAGACACACAGGGAACAGGACAGTAGTGTTTGATACTCGTATTATTGGTTTGATATCATGCATTAATATGTGATTTTCTCTCCATAATAGGTCGAACCAGTACTACCAGTCATTAGACAGAGTAAGTCATGGTGGCATAAACCTCTATCATTAGTTCATTATTGTTTTTTTGGTCAACCTTAGTGTAGATAATTTTTTAACTTTAGGTCCTGACGAATCACCTCTAGACTTGTAGAATAGGCGAGAAACATGTTGACCAACCACACGGAAGAGCGCCACACCTGAGACATTAACTTAGCATTGAGCCTTTCCTTTTTATTTTAATCAGGGTAGGAGCCCCCACAATTAAAATTATTTTTGCTGGTACTCCCAACCCTGTTTTAATTCACATAAACATCACACACCACTCATTCATCTACACTCACTAAGCCCCTCACCCCCACGGCACCAAACGGCTATTTGGAAAAAAAACTCCGCCAAAGTGCCCCTCATTGGGAGCCCGTCAGGCATTGCAGCACCGGCCAGACGAGGAGCAGCCCGATGATGAAGCATGACACCCAACTGGGTGTGTGAGGGCATTATATTCCAAAGAAATGGATTCCCATCTCTTTGACTCTATAGCCTACTGTCTTTTGTACATTGCTACACTCTAGATTATTTAGGAACAGCACAACTCTAATTTTCATATTGCGTTGGGCATTTGTGCTGGACCTCATGTATAAAAGCCCTTTGTCCCTCTATTTGTGAATATTGAGGAGCACCAACAAGCCTTGGCAATGGCAACCCATGCAGAAGGTCAAAGAAAAATACGGGTCGGACCAGCAAGGTCCAGGAGACTCACCAAACACAAGAGAGTCAGGGAAAGCCTGGAGAAACCAGGGGAGCCCAAGAAAAGCTAAGTTGACCCTCAAATGGACCCACTGGCCAGAAGCACAGGAGTCACGAGAGGACCTCGAGCAATTGCACCAAACAGCAGCCCACGGAGCACTCAGTGTGAGGAGGTCAGAGTTCTCAGTAGGAAATGGTGCCAGAGGTTAGGGCTGCTCAGAGCCCAATGAACTTGCTCAGGAAACACCAACAAACATATGCACTTGCAAATGAATGCAGTGCACAGGGGTATGGGTATTGCAGCCCCCACAAGGGATTCTGTCCTCAATCTTGGTAAGAAGGCAGCTTGGACATCGTGGGATATAGAAACCCACCTCCTGTATTACTGGAGCCTTCAGAGTCCATAGGAGCTCAGGAGCAGCAGACTGGTCAGTCGTGATGTGGTGCCTGCAGATGCAGGGGAGTAACTCCTTCACTCCAAGGGAGATATCTTTGGTTGTCCTTGATGCTCCACAGGTCCTGCATGGAGCCTGTATGGTGCATGGGCACAGTTGATGCATCAGACTGAAAGGGAGATAAAGTCGGGCCCAAACGAAGTCCAGCGAAGTCCAGAGTGTCCAGACGGTCAAAGTTCAGTGGTTTCTGGTTCAGAATCTTGTCCACGTTGAATCTAAGGTCCTCCAGCCAGGTAATCCCTTTTGTACCCATGGGAGAGGGTTTCACTAATTCAGGAGACCCTCCCAGGAGAGGGTCTGGACAGTGGGGAGGTTACTCCCATGTCCTTTGTCCAGTTCCATGCCAGAGCAGAAGCCAACGGCCCTCAGGACTGGTTTGAACTGGACAATGCACAGGAACACCAAATGTGCCCCTCATGCAGACTTTCAGTTTCTGGCAAGTGCACCCACCCAGCCTTAATACGCTAAATCCTGTCTGGGAGGTGGTCAAACCTCCCTGTGACAGGATGCCTATTTTTTCACCTTTCTCTGCTCAAGCTTGGCTCAGCAGCAGGAGGGCAGAAATGTGTCTCTGGTTGGCAGCAACCATTTTGTGCTGCCCGGGACTAGAAGGCTGGTATCGGGAACACCAGGGACCCAACAAAGCTTGCTTCTGAGGGGTGGAATCATACCCCCCACACCGGCTACTGGTGTGAGGGTATGATTCCAAATTGTTTGACACCAAACACAATAGGGTTACTTTCAGCCGTTTTAGAGTTGGTCATCACACGGTCGTATAATGCCACTCTATATATCGTAAATGGCTGCTGCACTAACAACCTGGGAGAATGGACTTTGTAGGCTGCAGGGGTATCCTGCTCATGCAGTGGCAGCCTCTCACTTAGAACCAACCACCCTGCCTTCAGGATTGTTAAGACCTGCTATAGGGGTGACTTATAGGTTTTAAGTGTAGTGACCCTTAGATATAGTAAACCTATATCTTAAGTAAGAGGTGCATGCACCAACTTATACAGGCTGCAATGGCAGGCCTGTAGGTTCCATTTTGCTTGGCCTCTCATGGGTGGCATAATACATCCTTCAGCCCATGGGAGGCCTCTGGTGTACCTATGCCCTGGGTACATGGGCACCATATACTAGGGACTTACAAGGGTACCCCAGGACCCAATTGTAATTGTAATTGTAATTGTAATTGTAAAGCATTTATAGAGCGCATGGTTACCAAAGGCATCCCAGCGCTAGAGGCCAAATTCATAGTCTACATCTCCGTCATGGAAACAAGAAGGTTTTTATGCGTTTCCGAAAGGCCAGATGGTTAGTTTCACACCGAATGTCAAGGGGAGGGAGTTCCAAAGCCTAGCAGCATTATATGAAAAGAGGCGACCCCTGTGCGGGCCCTCCTAATTCTAGGTACAACCACCATCCGTTTATTACACGATCGCAGGGTTCTCTCAGGATGATAAAAGTACATGAGAGATCGTGTGATAGGTGGGCTAGGGCCTAACAGCACCTTATGTGTAATACAGAGCGCCTTAAACTGCACTCTCTGTTGGATAGGCAGCCAGTGAAGGGCGGCCAGAGCGGCCCCTGCTGACTGTCGGCTGGGGATATTCATGAGTTGTCGTGCCGCACAATTTTGGACAGTTTGTAATTTCTTAATCGTGGAGCAAGATGTTCCTAAGTATAGGGCATTGGCATAGTCGAGCCTAGAAAGTATAAGGGACTGGACTACCACTTTCCTTGCGGAGATAGGAAGGAGGGGAAGGATTTTCCGTAGCATCCTCATCAGCCCAAAACAGCTGCCAGCAACCTTCCTTGCTTGTTCCCCAAAATCGAGGTTACGGTCTAACCAGACTCCCAAACTCTTGATATAATCTTTGGGGGAAGGTGGAGGACCGAAACAACTCGGCCACAAGGTTATTATATTGGGTATGGAAGGTTTACCCAGGAACATAAGCTCCGTTTTAGATCCGTTGAGCTTCAGGAATGAACCCTCCATCCACACTGCGATCTCTCGAAGACACATTGCCCAGTCCGGGACGATCGAGTTGAGCTGATTAAAAGAGACAATCAGCTGCGTATCATCGGCATATGTGACAATTTGAATGCCGAAAGGCTCCACAACACCTGCCAAGGAGCTCATATATACGTTAAAAAGAGTGGGGGACAGGGAGGATCCCTGAGGGACCCCACATCGAAGGGGTAGAGGGTCAGAGATAGAGTCTTCATGAAACACCTGAAAAGATCGATCATCCAAAAGGAAGAAATCCATTCAAGGGCCAGATCAGTCACTCCTATATCTCTAAGCCTCTGAATGAGCAGCTGATGATTAACCGTATCGAAGGCTGCGCTCAGATCTAAAAGCACGATGACAGCGCAGCCCCCGTTATCCAAAATTTTCCTGGTACCCTCTACCACCGCTAACAGAGCGGTTTCTGTGCCTTGTTGGGGCCTAAAGCCAGTCTGAGATGGGTGAAGGCAGTTATTATTTTCCAAGAACCCGGACAGAACAACATTCACATGTTTTTCAGCAATTTTGCTGATCCCTGGTAACAATGAGATGGGGCGATAATTCCCTAACATTTCAGGGTCCAAATTTGGTTTTTTCAGCAAGGCTTTAACCAATCTGGAGTGTACCTAAGTACATGACATAACTGTTTAGGGAGAAAGCAGATAGACTGGGGTCCTGATTAGCAGGATCCCAGTCAGACTAGGTAAAAACAGTATCACATTTAGCAAAAAGTGGGGGTAACCATAAGAAGCAGATCCTACTTTCCTACACACAGGCTTCCTCCATTAGCTGCAAGTTGATCCTTTGTATATTTGGGTTTTCTAAGTTGTTTATCATACACCAGAACCTTGCGCTGCTGTTTGTCTTTGCATCGTGCAATAACTTGGCCCACAGGTTGTCTTCCGATTCCCTTTTTGCTTGCCAAATAGTTTTTTTCTCTTTTGCTTTTAACTGTGCTAGGTCATTCTGGATTGTGAGGTCATATCCCGTTTGTCTAAGCCTATGTATAGGTTTATTTATTGCTTTCTTAAGCATCCGAAGGTTTGGCATCTTAGACATGGGGAGATAGGTGTTCTGGTTGTCTAACAGATGACATGCGCACTGAGTTTAAGGCATTCCCCTAAATGTTGAGCCGCCATCTGATCATGTGGTGTGCAGATCTAATTTTTTGGTGAGGCATTCCCAGCGAGTTATCAAGTTTGTGAGTGCCTCATCCTGGTTGTCCCAGATTGACCTTGCTAGCAATTGCAGTTTTTCTGGATGGCTGGCTTTACATTTTAATCTCTTGAAGAGTAAATGGAATCTGGATCCTCCGCTGGTTGGTCCAGAGTCAAGCTGGCTATTCCCATTATAATTTCCTATGGCAGATGATCACTTAGGTCTTGTGTCCCAATTTGGAAGCCTGCAATCTTGCTGAAGAGTGGTATTGTGACAAAGGTGTAATCTATAAATGTGCTGGCCGCAGCATTATGAAATGTTGCCGTCGGAGGCTGGTCTCCCGGGAAATGCCTGTTTAGCGTCACAAGGCTTAAGTGCTCCATGTCTCGTATAAAGTTCCTAGTGAGTGCTGATTGATATATATTTTTACTCTGTTCCTGGCTGGGAAAATTCCAGGCCATAAATTGTTCCTCCAAAATCTTGTCCCTCTTTTGCGGCCCTAGTAGTTGCATGTTGAAGTTGCCTGTCAGCAGTAAGTTGGTCGTAGATTCTTCCGAGAGTAATCTAGCTATTTCGCAACCCACCAATTTGACTCCTTTGATTTTGTCAAGTGGATGTATGTATACGTTTAACACTATTATCTGCTGTTTTGTTTTTCCATCCCATATATTCACTCTAAGAGCTTTGATTCCATTTGTGGTGGTTGTATTAGTGTATACATCTTTGGACCCCGTTATGGTCCTGATTGATGAGTAGATTGTTAGGCTGCCCTTTAGGTGCCCAAATCTGGCTCCATTTACTGCTGGTAAGTTTTGAAGCCGAGTAGGTACATAGGTTCTTCAAGCCATGTCTCTTGCAGTAAGATGAGGTTGAAGCCTTGAACACAAGCAAGGAGCTCTCTGTCCTATGCCTTATTACCTAAGCCATTTATGTTCCACGAGAAAATTCGAAGTCAATGGTCGTCTTTGGGGAGTTGTTTAGTGCTGAGTCAAGCACTCTCACCGTGTGTGTTTATTGTTCTGGCTAACCAGGTCAAGTCTTCCTGTGTAATTGCTCGGTCCTGTTCCTTTCATTCTGACGTTAGTGCGTCTGTGCTATGGCCCCCTTTAAGGATGGATTGAGGGTGCGTGCCCGGTGGGGGAGTTGCTAGATTGAGTCTGTTTGGTATCAAGGGGTCTGTGCAGCTCAGCTTTTGATGTGGGAGTATTTTGATTCCCCAGGCTTTTAGTTGGACCTCTTCCTCCAGAATCCTCCTAGTTGTTACCTCTGAGAGCCAGGTTGCATTGATTGCTTCTCTGCTTGAGAGTTCTTTGATAGATTTAAACTCTATTCTTTCTAGGGCTGACGAGCTTATATCAGCCAAGCTGCTGATTGATTGAAGTAATTGCAAAATGTTCCCTCTATTGAGGGTATACCCACGGCCTCTAGACTTGAATTAGGGAATTAATAAAATCAAGAGACTTTTTAGTTGTGTGTAATTGGTGGTTGAAAGTTTGGCCTGAATGGCCTGGCCCTCTTAGAGTTGGGGATTGGGAGAACTAACTTCCGCTCCAAGGGCTTCCCTGGCAATGGGCCGAGCTATGTTTGAGGGGGTAGAGTGTGCCTGTGTATTATAGATTAAAATAGCCGGGTTGCAGCTACTTGTGTTCCGTGTGCTTTTATCTATTGGGTTGTGAGTTAGTTTTTGCAGTTCTCCCTCCGCCCTTTCCAACTTAAATTCTGGGCCCCCCAAAGATGTTGTTGTGGCCAATTGACATGATTTGTTGACTACTTTTGGAGTCAGTTGTTCCAGTGTTGGGCTATCGACTCGGCTTTTTGTCCCGAGCCCTGCTCCTTCTATTTGGAAGTATTCTGTTATGTTCTTCTTCCTCTTTCTTCCTTTCCTCCTCTGCTTGCGGTTGTGATTCAGGTCCTCCTTTCGTAGACCGCTCTTCAGTTCTTGTGTTTCAGTTCCTTGAGTCATTGATTGTGCTCCTTCCTGTTGCTGGAGGTAATGGATTTGTTCTAAGTCTCTCTTTGGTTCTTTTGTGTTACAGTTTTTGCTATGTCCATCAGCCCTGGATTTCTCATTTGGATAATCTTCTGTTGTATTAGCTGCGCTTGTCCGTCTGGGACTTGAACGAGTGAGAGACCTCGTGTCGTTATGGGAATCCTTAGGAGAAGCTTTTCCCCATCTCTTGTTTGTGGTTGCCACTGTTCCACCAGTTGATCCTTCTGTGTTGCCATGTGCTTGGGCCTCCTGAGCGGTTATGATTGTTATGTTCATTAATTCTTGATGTCTCCTAGAAGCTCCCCCATCACCATTGTGAGAGAAGACAATTTGTCTACTATGCAAAGCAGGTGCAATGTGTATGCATTAGCTGTGTTTCTTCCTGAGCCCTTTGAATCAAGTTGGTCATATCTGATAATCTGTTGATGATGTTTGTGACATGGGTGGCCACCAAATTAAGAATGGTTAGTTGAACGTCCATCTTGTCAGAGGGGTACTGCATTGACTTGATGGATAGCTGCATGGTGTCCAGTAAGGAAGACCAGAGCTTTTCTGTATCTAACCAATTCCCTTTTTTGGGACAGTGTTGATGGACGATGGTGGCTTCAGCCTGCCTTGAGCCTGAGGTGTGTTCGAGATCATGCCACTCTTGTTCAGGAGTTGTGTAAGCCACGATGTTAGCTGTTTCTTTGTTGAAGAACTCCGTGCCTCCCATTTCTTGCACCCTGATGTTGCCCACTGGGCAATTGAGGATGGATTGAGTGCTGTTCGAAGAGTGCCAGAATTGAAATAATTTGTGGTCTCTAGGTTGTATCACTTTGTACCTCTGTTTTATTTGCCCCGGCATTCTCCTGCCCCGTCGGGGGTGATTGGGGTGCACGGAATGACATGATCTGTCTCCGGGATGGAATGACATGGTTCCCGTGAGTCCTGTGCCTATTGTGGCTGAACAACCTCGTGAGTGACTTGTTTTTATTCCTCTTTGAGGGGGCTTTTAATGCTTTCTCTCTTAGAGCCATGTACCATGCTTTCTGGTGGCACTGTATAAACCCCAATGTTGATTGTGTAACAAAGAATGGAAGTTGGGGAGATCATAAGAGCTTGACAGGTTTTTTGGAGTTTTTTGGGGGTGGAATCTGCTCTTCTTGGCAGTGTTGTAATGGAAGGTTCGAGCGGTGGACCTGTGCCTGGCTCAGGCCGGGTGAAGAAGTCTCTTGTTATTACCAGGCTTTTTCCGGAGTGTACGTCTCTGTGGGGGATATTTTTAGAGATGCGCAGTCTCCCTTTATTAGGCCATCATTCGTTGTCTTTGGGGCTACCCTTCCTTGATGGCCATCTGAACGTGGGGAGGCTTTGGCCCTCTTCTCTCCCTCTTCCGTTACTGATTCTGTCATCTCTATTTTAAGACTTAGATTGGCTGCTCCTATTGGACATAAAGGGGAAGGGAGGCCATTAAAACTTTTGTTTCTGGAACAAAATGCAGCCCCGCATCCTTCAAAATAGAAGAATTTAGTATAGATCGTAGGCTGGTGGCTGCCTCTTGCCCCTCCAGTGGGTCGGGTACAGTCCACGTCTACCAGCCTCTGATGATGGTGTGTGCTCTCTTCCATCATTTGGTTCTCATTGTTCTAATTGTTGGAGATCTCGATGAGGCCTTTGCTCTTCTTTTTTCTTTTGCTGAGTATGGATGTGACCGACCGTCTCTCCTTCCCAGATCTCATCTCTAAGTAGCCCGTAAGAGTCCTTGAGATTTTTGGTGGCCCTTGTGCATTTAGATAGGTGCGCCTGGTCTTTCCTTGTTTTTCTCCTTCTCCTTTGAATCACTTTTCCTTTCCTTGTTGTTGCTATTTGTTTTTTGCTTGTCTTGCCGGCCTCCTAATGCAATGGAGATTAAGATGTAGTGTGCCGGAGCCACTTTTGGGCAGAGGCTTGTGCCTGTCCACCTCTACCTGCCTCTCTCCAGGTTTATCTGGCAAGTGGAAGAGTGGAGTCATGGCTCTTTCTGAATAGAAGAGTGGAGTCTGGGCTCTGCTTTAGCGCAATTCCTGCTGTTTATGCTGCCCCAGCTGGTTAGTCGGTAGATAGGTTGGGCGGTTAGGTGGTAGTGGGCTAAGTGATCCTGATTGGCACAGAGCATGGCTCACTGGGATACCACAAGCTGCACCCAGCCCTAGCTCCGCCACCTCCGCGGAGCTTCCCAGGGCACGCACTCTGTGACAGCTTGCTGAGGCTGCCACTCTCACTGCTACGCTCACTCCGCCCCTTCTATTCTTAATGCCGCCTCACACTGGACCTCACACTAGACCTCACAATGGGCCTGCTCAAGCCCTGGGCCCTGACTACCGAGACCAGAGGGGCCCTACCATCTAAGGGCCCAGGAGGCAGAAAGGTAGAGGTAGGGCAGAGGCAAAAGCAAAGAAAAGCAGCCGTAGTGAGCTAGAACCTACCAGCGGTGGGGGCCAGAACTCCAGCTGGGTCTTCCGCAAGCCTCACCTCACAGGTGGATGCACGTTGCTATTGGATGTGCTGGCTGTGCTCCACTTGGCTGTGCTCCACCACCACTGATTCTCAGGCGTTACCGATGGCTGCCGACTCTCCTGACTGACCCCCAGTGGGGTGATGACGGCAATAACGAAGGCGGTAGAAGACAGCCGAAACTGCGGGTGTCAGTCGGATATCAGTGGATAGCAGACAGCAACTGTGGCGTAAAGTAAAGTAGAACAACTGCAATATGCAGGTCTATGGAAACATGTTGTAAACTAACTTCAGACAAACTGTGTCTTAGTCATCCTAATAATTGTAATATAAAAACATGCATACTATCAGTTATAAACCATCTTATCTTTTTTTTAAACTTTTTTTTTAGATTTCAAACTGCTTTTTTACAATATATTATAGAAATACATCTTCTTAATCAATTTTAGTATTTATTAAAAAATGTAATTGACATACCAGAAAATTGAGTTCATTGGTAAAATCGCTATTTTTAAATTATTAGATAGATGCAATACTCTGAAGGAGTGTTAAAACTTAGCACAAGAATGGCACACCACACTCATACAAAGTAACCATTAATTTCAACCTTCTGAACTTTACATTGCCTGAAACTGTAAAAGTCAGCGAATAAAAACATTTCTTTCACATTTCATTGTTGTAACTGCATTTCTGTTTGGTTACTGTCTGTTAACCCTTTCACTCCTTTTAGAGAAAGCCCAAAATGGATGCCTTTGTGTCAATACTCGTAACGTAATCGCGATTGTCACGATAAATTTGCGAAAAACATACAGGAGTTGGAAAACCTACTTTCCTTTATACTTTTTTAATTTTATCACTAAACCACACTTTATTGCAAAATCCTCAATAGGAAATCTTCCCTACCTTATAAAACAATCAACCTAAACCTCTCCAATTTGTAAAAACTGCTACCTGTCTCTTTAACACCCTTCCCCCAATGTACCCCCTGAAATTCTCCATAGAAACCCACTAGAACAAGTAGGTCAGAATTTCATTGCACTTCTAGATGGGTCATACTACTTATAAAGTGAACTACAGCAGGTGTGGTTTACTAAACATACTGTAAAGCATATCCAAGTTTGTATTATTTTTTTGTATTTCCCAGAACCAATGAAACATCTAATTACTAATCATTTCCAAACGCTGCCTACTTTTATTCACCTGCATATTCCCTGCAACCAATCACATTGTTTATTTTTTTAAATCACCACCACACATGCATTTTAACTGCCTTTCATTGTATCAACTGCGTCATTCAGCTGCAGCCTTCTCCTGTCTGCTACTGTTGCTTCACTTCAAAATGCTTAGAGTGGGGATTGTGGGACACAGCTTTGTCTATTGGGCTGGTGAGGCTGCAAGAAAGAGAAGTATTGACAGGGACTTGGGTTTGGCTACTGTGGACATTACATGGATTGGACAGAGAGAATTAACGTGTCATCAATTGCTGCCTTTTGTTAAAAGCGTTGTGGATTTATCAGCCCATGACCTCATGACTGTGCACTGTGGTGGCAAAGACCTAGGCAGATTGATTGGAGTTGAATTGGCAATCCTAATGAAGGACAACTTTATTGAATTGATGATGCTTTTCCCTCATGCTGTCTTGGTGTACTCTAACATATGCCAAAGGCAAAATTGGAAGTGGTCTAATCAATTCTGTCCACAGATTGACAAAGCCAGCAAACATGTTAATAAAACTGTTTCTGTATTCCTCAGAGACCATAATATGGACTCAGTCTAGAACAACAACTTGCGTTTTGACAGGCATGGAATTTATCAAAATTATGGAGTGCACTTTACAGACCAAGGTAACAGGGTGTTTCTAAGTAACCTAAAACTCTGCATTCAGTCTTGTGTGTAGCTGTCATATACACACAATCAACATAAAGGCTCTTGTCAAAGCCACCCTAGTACCCAAAATATTGTTAATTTTTTTATGAAGATCCTTTTATTTTGAGTTTTTGGGAATCTTCATAACAACGTTGTGATCGTTGTGAATAAGTCCCAAAATTGGAAAACAAAAGCGGACATTCAACGGTCACCAGCAAATGCAAAAATTATAACAAAAAAATCCATTCTAAACATTGCACTACACATATTACTATATACATGGTTCTTTTAAAAAAATTATTAAACTCATGTTTTTGTAGTAAGTTTCTTTAAAAACCATCTTTAAAACCTATTTTCTGTTTTCGCAGTTATTCAGGGTGTCGCAAAGACACCATTAACTGAGACGATCACGCCTTTTTTATAAAGTGTAAAACAAATATATGCACAAATATTACAGTATTTTACACACTAGAGGTTTATTACTGTACTGTTTAAAGTCATATTTTTCTATAAAAACCATCCTTTTTTGCGGTGACATCGGGAGTCACAATGACATTGGTAACCACGTGCCATCGCAAATATGTTGAAAAAACGCAAAGCAAAAGAAGGAATTCAATATCCACAACCAAATTCAAAATATATTACTATAGTATATAATTAATTCTAACCATCACACTAAATATATCACTATCTAAATAACTCTATAAAAACATTTATAAGTCCCTTAATATCTCTATAACAATGTGTAATAATTATTCACTGGGTTATGTGAGTGGGTGCATAAGTTTCCGAGTGGGTCTGTGAGTGGGTATATAAGTCTGTGAGTGGGTATGTGAGTAGACTCATGAGTCTTAGAGTGAGCCTGTGAGTGGGTGCAAGAATGTTTGAGTGGGTATGTGAGTGGGTGTTTGAGTGTCTCAGTGGGCATGTGAATGGGTGTACAAGTGTCTGAGTGGGTATGGCAGTGAGTACATGAGTATGTGACTGGATCTATGACTGGGTGCATAAGTGTCTGAGTGGGTATATGAATGGATACATGAGTGTTTGAGTGGGTCTGTGAGTGGCTGTAATAGTCTCTTAGTATGTCTGTGACTGGGTGCATAAGTCTCTGAGTGAGTATGTGAGTGAGTACATCAGTGTCTAATATTTTATACAAGTGAGTGCATGAGTCTGTATGGATATACAAGTGGGTGTATAAGTCTCTAAGTGGGTATGTAAGTGGGTGCATGAGTCTCTCACTGGGTGTTAAAGTCTTTGAGTGGGTATATGAGTAGGCACATGAGTCTTGTTACATGATGGTAACCCTGGATGTGGCTCCTTGTATACATCAATCTTCCATGAGTATGGCATAGAGGCATGCCACTATTTCTTGAGATGAAGATCCTTGGCACTAGCGCAACAAACCACAATGCTCCTCACGATGCTCTCCTTCTGTTTAACACACAACATCTTTCTTTTTGATAAGAAAATACACTTTACTAGCAGAGCATTGTTGGACCCTCTCTGATCTGGGCACTACGAAACAGCTGACTAGTATAAACTGTTCTGGTTTCTACATCTTACAGTACTGAGCAACACCTTCACTTTATTATTATTTCACTGTTATTATTATTTTTTGGTGTACACGTTGGGAGGGACACACACAAGCCTGTGCCACAGTATCTGGTAACATCTTCAGATGTGAATAGCTCCGCCACAGTGGTTTGCTGCAAGAAATGTGATATATGATTGTTTATCATGTTTTCTCTCTTCTGACCACCAATATGTATAACATTGATTTTTATGCAATATTTGAGTAATATGGACTTAAGTCAATTGAGAGGAACATACCTTAATACATTTGCACCTGCACTTTAGTAACACTGGAATCCTTTTTGACCTTAGAATGGTGTAGTGGTCTTGTTCAATCTTGCTTTATATGTACATATGAGAATGAGAAGTTTACATCTATTTGCAATATGGATGATTATGAAGTGAAAGTAATGTACTTGCACTGGCACTTTTTGGAACTTGCCTTTTACATGTGTAGATGAGATAGAGAGGTTTACATCTACCTGTTTATGTATTAGGGCGAATTATGAACTGAGAGAGATGCACTTGCATTTGCACTTTAGTAATAATTGAAAAGAAATGATGCAGTACTGTGCCCATAAATGGATGTTGTATTTTATATTAACTGTGTCCCAGCAGAGAGGTATGCATGAGTTTCATTTGACTTGTATATGCTCTCATGGCAAGCAGGGTATTATGCATTTGCACTTTACCATACACCTGTGATGGTATTTTATATCTTGAGACATGCTTTGGATTCTGTATCTGCACTTTGAATTATGGGGATGTGAATATGACTCTCATGGCAAGCAGGGTATGCTGCATTTGCACTTTACCAATATAAAGGTTATTGCACTTTATACATATTTGTATATGTTTTATAGCATGAATTTGCACTTTGGACCGTAGTAATTTGAATGAATGAATAGTCCCGGATAAGAACTATCCCTGTATGTACAAGATTAGGAAAGATTGTGGGACTTTATTCCCAGATAAGCATTTGCATTTTATGAGGACTAGTGCAATAACATTGCGATGTAACTATGGGCGTGACTGGTAAATGTATTATTGGTTATATCAGCACTCTTAAGGCATATATTGAAGACATTTGTATTTTATACCCACCATATTGAGATTGAGAAATACCAATTTTGATTCTGACACATTGGCATGTGTAATCAAATAAGTGTGTAAACACCAGGTAGGAATAGAGATATATGGTCAACAAAATGTATTTCTATAAGTGTGAGAAGTTGGCCTGGTATATGCTGTCCACTAAAGTGGGCACCTTGCACCAGTCCAAACGACCCTTATGATGTATGAGGTCAAAGATAACCTTTAGAAAGATATCCTAGTGGTAGCTGTGGAGAGCAGTCTTCAGGCTTAATCTTGAAGGAATGTAAAGCAGCTTGTTTTACCAGAAAATCACCTCCTATATTGACTAAATGAAAGGAGAACCACACAGTAGTTATATAAAAATAGGTATATATTAATATAACACTCTCTAGTATCCTCTAAAAGAGGATAGAACACAAAGCACACAATACGAGATCAATAGAACAGTTGTAAGTAGCACAATACACAGTGGGCTCCAGGGGGAGACTAAACCATATACTAAAATAGTGGTATAACAATCACGACATGAGTCAAGACAAGGTCTGGAGCACGTAGAATCGCTGGGACCCCAAGGAACCACCCAAGGTGATTAGATAGGGACCCCACAGAGGTCAGGTGCAGTGTGCTAACATGACTGCGTGCTCCATACAATTCTATGGGGAAGTCGCGGTTACAGTATTAAAGTTTAAGGACCCTTCTAGGGGGACTTCGAGTAAACCATTTGGAATTTAAGAGGTTGGAGAGCCACCCCACCCATGGATACCACAGTACCCGAGTTACCTATCCCAGAGGAGCCGGGTGCATAGGTCTGGAGTGGTGTCGGAAACTGCCGTCATTCTCATTGGAGGGCTGTTTTAGAAGTACCGATGCCGTGCAGGTGAAAAGGGTCCGGAGGAATCCAAGTCTGGATTCTGGAAGGATGGAACCTGAAAGCAGAGGGGACAGAGTCTGGGTCACTTCAGAGTGACCAGGGGCTTGGTAGACGAATGCCCACCGATGTAGGGTGCTTCAGGTGCGAAGAAGGGATGCTTTACTCTGCAGCCACAAGGACCAGGAGATGTTGAGGACAACCAGGAGCCAGAGGTGAGCTGTCACATAAAGGAAGTCGAGTGCTGAGGGGTCGGTGTCTGGCTGGAGCACCAACAAGCCTTGGCAAAAGCAACCAATACAGGAAGGTCAAGCAGGTTACGGTGTGGACCAGCAAGGTCCAGGGGACTCACCAAGCAATGTGGAGTCAGGGCACGTCTGGAGCAACCAGGAAAGCCCAACAAAAATCAATATGACCTTCAGGAGGACCCTCAGGCTGAATCACCAGGAGTTACGAGGGGACCTTGAGCAAGATTGCAAAGTACCAGCCCATAGAGCACTCGGTGTGAGGAGGATGGATTTCTTTGGTGCAAATACTGCTCAGGGTCAGGACTTCACAGAATCCAATGCACAGCCTCGGGAATTGCCATCAAGCATATGCAACTGCAAATGCACGCGGTGCACAGGGGTTCGGGTACGCAGTCCCCATGAGGGATACTAGCCTCAAACTTGCTGAGAGGGCAGATCAACCTCAAGGACCTACGAAAACCCACCTCCTGTGTTTCTAAAATCTTCAGAGTCCGCAGGAGCTCAGGAGCAGCAGACAGGTCAGTTGTGTTAAGTTGCCTGCAGTTGCAGGGGAGTGACTCCTTCACTCCAAGGGAGATTCTTCAGTTGTCCGTAGTGCACCACAGGTCCTGCAGGGAGCCTGTATTGAGCAAGGACACAGACAAAGCTTTGGACGGAGAGGGAGACGAAGTCTGGCCCAGTCGAAGTCCAGCGAAGTCCAGAGTGTCCAGACGGTTGAAGGTCAGTGGTTTCTTCTTGTAGAATTTTGTCCATGTAAAATCTAAAGTCTTACAGCCAGGTAAGCCCTTTTGTACCCACGGGAGAGGGTTGGACAGATTTGGGGGACCCACCTAGGGGAGGGTCAGGACAGAGGGGTGGTTACACCCATGTCCTTTGTCCAGTTTCATGCCAGAGCAGGAGCCAATGGTTCCCAGTACTTGTTTGAGATGGACTATGCACAGGGACACCAAATGTGCCCCCAGTGCAGACTTTCAGGTATTTTCAGAGTGCACCCATCCAGCCCCAATGCACTAAATCCTGTCTGGGAGGTGGTCACACCTCTCTGTGACAGGATGCCTATTGTGCTGCCTTCCTCTGCTCGAGCTTGGCTCAGCAGCAGGAGGGAAGAAATGTGTCTCTGGACAGCAGCATCCATTTTGTGCTGCCCGGGTCGAGATGCTGGCACCGTTTAGATCAGTGACCCCATGAAGCTCGCTTCTAAAGGGTGGAATCATACCTCCCACACCGGTTACTGGTGTGGAGGTATGATTCCAAGGTGTTTGATACCAAACACGATATGTTTTTATGCAGCCGTTTTCGAGATAGCATTTACCGCTAGGTTATAATGCACCTCTACCTATATGTCCGGCTGAGTCACAGACAACCTGTGAGAATGGTCTCCAAAGGCTGCAGAGGGGCTCTGCTCATGTAGGGGCACCCTCTCACTAAAAACCTAGCACCCTGCCTTCAGGATTGATAATGCCTGCAATAGGGGTGACTTATACGTTGTAAGTGTAGTGACCTATAGATATAGTGAACCTATATCTAACGTAAGTGGTGAAAGCACCATCTTACACAGGTTGCAGTAGGAGCCCTGTAGTTCCATTTTGCATGCCCTCTCATGGGTGGCATAATACATGCTTCAGCCCATGGGAGGCCTCTGGGGTACCTATGCTCTGGGTACATGGGTACCATATACTAGGGACTGATAAGGGTACCCCAGTATCCAATCTGGAGTGTACCTAAGTACATGCATGACAATTTAAGGGAGAAAGCAGATAGACTGGGGTCCTGATTGGCAGGATCCCAGTCAGACTATTCAAAAACAGTGCAACATCAAGCAAAAGGTGGGGGTAACCATAAGAAGCAGATCCTACTTTCCTACAACAAGGATGTACAACTGTTTAATACAATGAGTATGTAGATTCAGAATTTATACTGCATTGCAGGGCGTGAGTTATAGTTAGCTCAACTAACTATAACGGCTAAATTTCTCTGGTTTTGTACGAGTAAAATATCCAACAAACTATAACGTCCCTGAAACCTGTAGTTTTTTCAGTGAATTTCTAAGGTTTTTTAAATGCTAATTTTTAACTTTAATGTCCCTGAAACCTGTGGTTTTTTCAGTGTTTTCCTAAGGTTTTTCAAATGCTAATTTCTAACTATAACGTTCCTGAAACCTATGGTTTTTTCTGTGAATTTCTAAGGTTTTTTAAATGCTAATTTCTAAGTATAACGTCCCTGAAACCTATGGTGCGTGACTAATTGAAGGAGTGAATGCATAATTGCTGAGTGATTGTATAACTGCAATGGTAGTGTCTGGGTGATTGGAGGAGTGCATGGGTAGTGCCTGGATGATTTTGTAAGTGCTTGGCTACTGCCTGGGTGATTGTATGAGTGCACAGGTAATGTATGGGTGATTGAAGAGTGCATGGGTAATGCTTGACTGATTACATTAGTTTATGGGTAATGCCTGGATGTTTGCATGAGTGTATCGGTAGTACCTGGGTGATTGTAAGAGTGCAAGGATAGTGCATGGTAATTTTATAAGTGCTTGGGTATTGGTGGAGTGATTGGATAACTGCATAGGTACTGGCTGGGTGATTGGAGGAGTGCCTGGATAGTGCACGGGTGATTGGAGCAGTACATGAGTAGTGCCTGGGTTATTGCATAAGTAGTGCCTGGGTGATTTCAGGAGTGCATCAGTAGTGCCTGGGTGATTTTGTAAGTGGATAGGTATTGTTTGGATGATTTTGTAAGTGCAGAGGTTTTGCCTGAGTGATTGCATGAGTTTATGGGTAATGCCTGGATGATTGTATGAGTGCAAGGGTAGTGCCTGGATGATTGCATGAGTGCATGGGTACTGCCTGCATGATTGGAGGAGTGCAAGGATAGTGCATGGTGATTTTATAAGTGCATGGGTAGTGACTGGGTGATTGGAGGAGTGCATGGCTACTGGCTGGGTAATCGAAGGAGTGAATAAGTAGTGTCTTGGTAATTAAAGGAGTGCATGGGTAGTGCATACGTGATTGAAGCAGTGCATGGGTAGTACCTGGGTTATTGCATGAGTGGATGAGTAGAGCCTGGGTGATTGGAGGAGTGCATGGGTAGTGCCTAGGTGATTTTGTAAGTTCTTGGTTAATGCCTGGGTGATTGCATGAGTGGAGAGGTAATATATGGGTGATTGGAAGAGTGCATGGGTAATGCCTGACTGATTGCATGAGATTATGAGTAATACCTGGATGATTGCATGAGTGTATGGGTAGTTCCTGGGTGATTGTAAGAGTGCAAGGGTAGTGCATGGTGATTTTATAAGTGCTTGGGTATTGGCGGAGTGATTGGATAAGTGCATGGGTACTAGTTGGGTGATAGGAGGAGTGCATGGGTAGTGCCTGGGTTATTGCATGAGTGGATGAGCATTGCCTGGGTGATTGGAGGAGTGCATGGGTAGTGCCTGGCTGATTATGTAAGAGCTTTGTTACTGCCTGGGTGATTGCATGAGTGCACAGGTAATGTATGGGTGATTGAAGAGTGCATGGGTAATGGTTGACTGATTACATTAGTTTATGGGTAATGCCTGGATGATTGCAAGAGTGCATCAGTAGTATCTGGGTGATTGTAAGATTGCAAGGGTAGTGTGTGGTAATTTTATAAGTGCTTGGGTATTGGTGGAGTGATTGGATAAGTACATAGGTACTGGCTGGGTGATTGGAGGAGTGCATGGGTACTGCCTGGGTTATTGCATGAGTGGATGAGTAGTACCTGGGTGATTGCAGGAGTGCATCGGTAGTGCTTGGGTGATTTTGTAAGTGGATAGGTATTGTTTGGATGATTTTGTAAGTGCATAGGTTTTGCCTGAGTGATTGCATGAGTGTAAGGGTAGTGCCTGGATGATTGCATGAGTGCTTGGGTACTGCCTGTGTGATTGGAGGAGTGAAAGGATAGTGCATGGTGATTTTATAAGTGCATGGGTAGTGACTGGGTGATTGGAGGAGTGCATGGCTACTGGCTGGGTAATCAAAGGAGTGAATAAGTAGTGTTTGGGTGATTATAGGAGTGCATGGGTAGTGCACAGGTGATTGGAGCAGTGCATGGGTAGTGCCTGGGTTATTGCATGAGTGGATGAGTAGTGCCTGGGTGATTGCAGAAGTGAATCGGTAGTGCCTGGGTGATTTTGTAAGTGGATAGGTATTGTTTGGATGATGTTGTAAGTGCATAGGTAATGCCAGGGTGATTGCATGAGTGCATGGTTACTGCTTGGGTGATTCTATCAGTGGAAGAGTAATGTTTGGATGATTGAAGTAGTGCATAGGTAATACTTGAGTGATTGCAAGACTTTAGATGTAATGTCTGGGTGATTGCAGGAGTGTATGGGTACTGCCAAACTGATTAAAGGTATGGATTAGTAATGCCTGGGTGATTTTGTAAGTATATAGGTTATGCTTCAGTGATTGAAGGAGTGCATGAGTACTGCTGAGGTGATTTGAGGAGTCAAATGATTGAGTTTGAAAAAATGAATAACTGCAATAAAAGTGACTGTAAACATTAATTCATATTATTATGCTTATTACATTATTTCATCTTACCTTCTGTATTGAAGTATATATCAAACTCATTGAAACTATTTTACAGTTGTTTCATTGTAAAGTAAATTTAAAATATTTTCAACTTTAATTTTACTTTCTGTAAAAGAGAAGAAAACATACTGTTATTGCAAATAATATTATAGGTTTAAGAACACAACATCATTTTAGAATGACATAACATATTCAGGTTCTCTTTTTTGCTGTTTTCAGATTCTATTGAATTTCACCATACACAGTGATTTCAATGTTGATCATCATATAACAGCGGGCAAACAAATACAATCGATAAGACTGTAAAAAAACACCAAATCTCTTTTCAAAATATTTACAAGTTCAACTATCTGTTTACATTTTCAGGTACTGCCTGTGAGAATAAAGGAGTGCAAATGTAGTGCCTGAGTGATTTCTTAACAGCATGACTACTGGCTGAGTGATTACATAAGTACAAGGGTAGTACCTCCGTAATTGAAATAGAGCAACAGTAGTGGCTGGATGATTATATAAGTGCATGAGTAGTGGCTACATGATTGAAAGAGTGCATGGGTAATACCTTGGCGATTGCATGAGTGCATAGGTAGTGCCTAGGTAATTGCGTGAGTGTAGCAGTAATGCCTGAGTGATTACAACAGTGCATATGTACTGCCTGGATCATTAGAAGACTGCATGGGTAGTACTTGGCTGTTTTTATAACTGCATAAGTGTTGGACCTAGCAAAGTATAAAGCAGCAGACTATTACATCACTGAAATACAAGTCTCTCCATATTCTTAGAAGCATGCATACATATGTCTCTACATTTTCAAACCAACATTATATCTAAAAGAAATATGTATACAATATTTTATAACTCTATGAGTACTGCCTAGGTGACTACAGAAGTACTAAAGTACTACCTGAGTGATTACAGGAATGCAAAGGTAATGCCTGGGTGCTTTTATAAGGGCATGAGTACTTCTTGGGTGATTGCACAACTACTTAGTTAGTGCCTGAGTGAATAAAGGAGTGTTAACATACTGCCTGGGTGAATTCTTATCAAGATAGGTACAGCCTGCATGATTGCATGACCGCAGGGATAGTACATAAGTAGTGCCTGGGTGATTGCATAACTGCAGGGGTAATATCTGAGGGCTTACTGGAATACATAGAAAGTGAATGGGCGACTTTATAAGTCCATGAGAACTGCCTGGGTGATTACAAAAGTACTAAGGTACTACCTGAGTGATTACATGAGTGCAAAGGTAGTGGCTGTGTAGTTTTATAAGCACATTAGTACTGGCTGAGTGATTACATAAGTACAAGAGTAGTGCCTGCGTGATTGAAAGAGTGGAAAGATAGTGGCTGGCTGATTGACGCACTGTATACTTAATGCGTTGGTGATTGCATGAGTACAGCGGTAACGTCTGGGAAATTAAAGGAGTACATAGGTAACACCTGGGTGATTGCATGACTACAGGGGTAGTATCTGGGGATTTACATGACTACATAGGAAGTGACTAGGTGATTTTATAAGTGCTTGGGTACTTCTTGGCTGATTACAGGACTACTGAGGTACTGCCTAAGTGAATAAAGGAGTGCAAAGGTAGTGCCTGGGTGATTTCATAACACCATGACTACTGGCTGAGTGAATACATGAGTACAAGGGTAGTGCCTCCGTGATTGAAGGACTGCAACAATAGTGCCTGGGTGATTATATAAGTGCATGAGTAGTGGCTACATGTTTGAAAGAGTGCATGGGTAATACCTTGCTGATTGCATGAGTGCATAGATAGTGCCTAGATGATTGCATCAGTGCAGCAGTAATGCCTGAGTGATTACAGCACTGCATATGTAGTGCCTGCATCACTGGAAGACTGCATGGGGAGAACTTGGATGTTTTTATAACTGCATGAGTGTTGAGCCTAGCCAAATATAAAGCAGCAGACTCAACTATAAGTCTCTCCATATTGTTACAAGCACACATACATATGAATATACCTTTTCAAATCATCATCATACCTAAAAATAATATGTATACTATATTTCTGGAATATAGTGAAACCTAGAAACTGAGACATGTAATAGATCTGCCTGAGTGATTGCATAACTCCTTGGTAGTGCTTGGGTGATTGTATGACTGCAAGGGTAGTCACTAGGTAATTGCAGAATAAGATGGATAGTGACTGATTAATTGCATAAGTGCACACATAGAGTTTGAGTGCATGGATAAGTGTATAAATAGCACCTGAATCAATCAATCAATCATTATATTTGTAAAGTGCGCTACTTACCCGTGAGGGTTTCAAGGCGCTGAGGGGGGGGAGCTGCTACTGTTCGAATAGCCAGGTCTTGAGGAGTCTCCTGAAGGTCAGTAAGTCCTGTGTCTGCCGTAGGTGGAGAGGGAGGGTGTTCCATGTACTGGTGGCGAGGTGGGAGAAGGATCTACCACCGGTGGTTGCTGTTCGGATGCGGGGGACGGTGGCGAGGGCGTGGTCGGTGGAGCAGAGCTGGCGGGTGGGGGTGTAGAAGTTGAGGCGGCAGTTGAGGTACGCTGGTCCGGTGTTGTGGAGTGCTTTGTGTGCATGGGTGAGGAGCTTGAAGGTTATCCTCTTGTTGACGGGGAGCCAGTGCAGGTCTTTCAGGCGGGGTGTGATGTGGCTGCGGCATGGGATGTCGAGGATCAGACGTGCTGAAGCGTTCTGGATGCTTTGGAGCCGTTTGAGGAGTTTCACCGAGGCTCCGGCGTAGAGGGCATTTCCATAATCCAGTCTGCTGCTGACGAGAGCCTGGGTGACCGTCCTTCTGGTTTCGGTGGGGATCCACTTGTAGATCCTGCGAAGCAGGAGGAGGGTGTTGAAGCAGGAGGAGGAGACGGCGTTGACCTGCTTCGTCATGGAGAGGGTGGAATCGAGGATGACCCCTAGTTTGCGTGCATGGTCGGTGGGTGTGGGGGCCGTTCCTAGCGAGGAGGGCCACCAGGAGTCGTCCCAAGCCGAGGGGGTGGACCCGAGGATGAGGACCTCCATTTTGTCGGAGTTCAGCTTCAGCCGGCTGTTTCTCATCCAGTCGGCGACGGCCGTCATTCCCTCGTGGAGGTTGGTTTTGGCTGTGTGAGGGTCTCTGGTGAGGGAGAGGATCAGCTGGGTGTCGTCGGCGTAGGAGATGATGTTGAGGTTGTGCAGTCGGGCGATGCGGGCGAGCGGGGCCATGTAGACATTGAACAGCGTGGGGCTGAGGGATGAGCCCTGGGGTACGCCGCAGATGATCTCGGTGACTTCGGAGCGGAAGGGAGGAAGGCGGATGCTCTGTGTTCTACCGGACAGGAAGGAGGTGGTCCAGTCCAGGGCCTTCTCTTGAATCCCTGCATCATGGAGGCGTGCACATAGGGTGTGGTGGCAGACCGTGTCGAAGGCGGCCGACAGGTCCAGGAGGATGAGGGCCGCGGTTTCACCGGTTGTCTAGCAGGGTTCTGATGTCGTCGGTTGCGGCTAGGAGGGCTGTCTCGGTGCTGTGGTTGTGGCGAAATCCGGATTGGGACGAGTCCAGAATGCTGTTTTCCTCGAGGAACCTGGTTAGTTGTATGTTGACGGCCTTCTCGATGACCTTTTCCGGGAACGGGAGCAGGGAGATGGGTCGGAAGTTTTTGAGGTCCTTGGGGTCAGCCGTGGGTTTTTTCAGTGGGGCGTTGATCTCGGCGTGCTTCCAGTCCTCTGGGAAGGTCGCTGTCTTGAGGGAGCTGTTGATGGCCTTCCGGAGGTGGGGTGCGATGACGGTGCTGGCCCTGTTGAAGATGTGGTGTGGGCATGGATCTGTCGGGGATCCGGAGTGTACGGAGTTCATGATCTTGATGGTGTCGTTGTTGTCTATGTTGGTCCAGGAGGTCAGGCGGTTGGTGCGAGTGGTGGTCGTGGGTGTCTTGGTGGTTGCCGGGGCGGTAGCGGTGTTGAAGCTGTCGTGGATGTCCGTGATCTTGTGGTGGAAGAAGGTGGCAAGTGAGTCGCACAGTTCTTGCGAGGGTGGGATGTCATTGGCGCTGGAGTTGGGGTTGGAGAGTTCTTTCACGATGTTGAAGAGCTCTTTGCTGTTGTGTGTGTTGTTGTCTAGGCGGTCTTTGAAGGAGGCTCTCTTGGCGGATCTGATGAGGTGGTGGTGGTTGCGGGTGGCGTCCTTGTGAGCTGCGTAGCTTTCCGGGGTTCGTTCGCGGGTCCAGTTCTTCTCTAACTTATGGCAGGTTTTCTTGGATGCCTGGAGGTCTTGGGAGAACCAGCTCGCTTTCTTCCTGGTGTGGCTGGTGGAGGGTTTCTTGATTGGGGCAAGGGCATTGACGCAGTTTTCGATCCATTGTCTGAGGTTGTGGGCTGCGGCGTCTGGGTCGGTCGGGTCTGCGGGTGGGCTTTGGGCGAGGGTGGTGGTTAGCTGGTTATCGGTGACTTTGTCCAGCAGCGGCGTGGCATCTGTTGGGTGCGGTGGGGTCTGACGGGTTTCCGAAAGGTGAAGTGGATGCAGCGGTGGTTGGTCCAGTGGAGTTCGGTGGGGTGGTGTGGTTGAAGCAGATATAGATGAGTCATTGAGTAGTGCCTAAGTGAATAGATGACTGCAACAGTAGGGCCTGGGTGATTTTATGACTGCAAAGGTAGTGTGTGGGTTATTACATGACTGCATAGGTACAGCCTGTATAACTACGTGACTGTACAGGTAGTACATAACTAGTGCCTGGGTGATTGCATGACTGCAGGGGTAAAATCTGGGAGATTACTGGAATACATAAAAAGTGAGTGAGTGATTGTATAAGTCCATGAGTACTGCCTGGGTGATTACAGAAGTACTAAGGTACTGCCTAAGTGATTACATGACTGCAAAGATAGTGCCTGAGTGATTTTATAAGTACATGAGTACTAGCTGAGTGATTACATAAGTACAAGAGTAGTGTGAACATGATTGAAAGACTGCAAGGATAATGCCTGGGTGATATGAAGCACTGTATAGCTAATGCATTGGTGATTGCATGAGTACAGCAGTAACGTCTGGGGGATTAAAGGAGTACATAGGTAACACCTGGATGATTGCATGACTACAGGGATAATATCTGGGAATTTACATGACTACATAGGAAGTGACTGGGTGATTTTATAACTGCATGGGTACTTATTGGGTGATTGCAGGACTACTGAGGTAGAGCCTGAGTGAATAAAGTAGTGCAATGGTAGTGTCTGGGTGATTTCATAACAGCATGACTACTGGCTGAGTGATTACATAAGTACAAGGGTAGTGCATCAGTGATTGAAGGAGTGCAATGGTAGTGCCTAGGTGATTATATAAGTGCATGAGTAGTGGCTGGGTGATTTAAAGAGTGCATGAGTAATACCTGGGTGATGGCGTGAGTGAATAGGTAGTGCCTGGGTGATTATATAAGTGCATGGGTACTGACTACATGATTGAAAGAGTGCATGAGTAATACCTTGGTGATTGCATGAGTGCATAGGTAGTACCTGGATGATTGCGTGAGTGCAGCAGTAATGCCTGAGTGATTACAGTAGTGCATATGTAGTGCCTGGATCTTTTGAAGACTGCATGGGTAGTACTTGAGTGTTTTTATAACTGCATGAGTGTTGGGCCTAGCCAAATATAAAGCAGCACACTATTACATGATTCAACCATAAATCTCTCCATATTGTTAAAAGCATGCATACATACGTCTCTACCTTTTCAAATCTAAAACAAATAGGTATACAATATTTCTGGAATATAGTAATACCTAAAAACTGAGACATGTAATAGATCTGCCATAGTGATTCCAAAACTCCATGGGTAGTGCTTGGGTGATTGAATGAGTTGAAGGTTAGTCACTGGATAATTGCAGGAAAAGATGGATAGTTACTGGCTAATTGCATGAGTGCAAACATACATGTTGAGTGCATAGATAAATGTATAAATAGCACCTGAAGGCATAGATGAGTTTTTGAGTAACACCTAGGTGAATAGATGAATGCAACAGATGGGCCTGGGTGATTCTATGACTGCAAGGATAGTGTGTGGGTTAGTATATGACCACATAGGTGCAGCCTGCATGATTGCATAACTATAGGGGTAGTACAGAACTAGTGCCTGGGTGATTGCATGACTGCAGGGGTAATATCTGGGGGATTACTGGAATACATAAAAAGTGAGTGGGTGATTTTAAAAGTGCATGAGTACTGTCTGGGTGATTACAGAAGTACTAAGGTACTGCCTGAGTGATTACAGGAGTGCAAAGGTAGTGCCTGGGTGATTCTATAAGTGTATGAGCAAGTAGACACATATCTCAGTCACAACACCATGCACAGCTCAAAACTTCACAGAGTACACTTCAATTTTCAAACAGACGCTGAAAATTATGCGGTATATATGAAATATAACTTTTTTCACATCATACAAATTACTCTAATAAATAACATCTCCACAAACATCTCAAACCTCACTTTCAGGCTACTGCTTAACCATTCTACAACTACTTATAATAATACACCTACCCAAATAGAAAGTAGGAACCCTTCACATATCTTTAGTAAAAGTCTCACCATATTCTAAAAATATACATGAATATGTCTGTACCATAACACTATCCAAACCCAAAAAAAACAAAGAACAAACTTCCAATTTCAAGCAAACATCAAAAATTATGCGGCATACTTCAACTGTACCTCTCTAGAAACTTAAAAAAAGAAGCCTAATTAATAACTCCTTGTCACCATCTTTTACACCGCACTTTTGTGCTGCATCTTCACCATTCTACTAGTACTCACAGTCTTGAGCCTACCACATAAAAAGCAACAACACCTCTTTGTTATACATCATGCACCTCCAAATGTATAAGACATATGAAAATACATATACAAGTAGAAACATACTTGAGACAGAAGTCCATGCACACCTTAAAATTTGACACAACCACCTCCAAATTTAAAGCAGCAGCTAAAATTATGCAGTACACAACAAATATACATATCCACACACTAAAACAAACTACCATAATCACTAATCCATATTCCAATATACACATAATACTATACATAATCTATTTCAAACAACATTTAACTACAATAAAACAAACTACAATAAACATCTCTACATTTAATAATATATTTCAAACAACAAAGTTCTTGATTAATTATTTAACTTGAAAAATAAAGCTTACACATAATACACCTCACAAATGTATAACTCACCTTCCAAATTGATTTGTAGAATATAAAATATCAGAAACTCAGAAAAGATTTTCTTATGCACACTATAAATGTAATGTACTGTTCTCAGCAAGGCAAAACCAGCAATGCCGAAGTTTCCCTCTCTTTCTCCACTCAAATACATGTAAGTAACAAATCACATTCCTTCCTACATTATTTCAAATTATAAAACACATTTCTATTGGTTAGACATATTAACCCTTAGCAACTGACTTCTAAAAGTGCCCAAACTGGTTCTGGAATTTTCCACACTTCTGTCATTGGGCAATACGTGGGCTACATCTGGGTGATATTTGTGCTACATTTTGGCTCCTTTTTCACTAGTGGCCATCTTGGGAGAATTCAATTCAATTCAATAAACATTTTTCGATCTGATTTAGAAACATAGATCATAAAAGTGTACAGAAAAACAGTAAATCCTCTTTCTTAATACAATACAATGAGAATTAATTAAAACCAGTATGTAAAAATAGGTGTTACAAAGCCCAGCTCAGAGCAACTTCAGGTTAACAGAATAGTAAAGTTCAATGTTTTGCAAGATCAATCTCAAGTACCTTGTGCAAAATACGCAATACGGGGTCCAAGTTAGATACAACGCTCCAATACCTGACCAGTCTGCACAATATAAAAATGCAAAAAAACAAAAAATAAAAAAGTGTTTTGCACACTACTGTCATTGTGCTATATGTGGGCTACATTTGGGTGATATTTGTGCTATATTTGGGCTCTTTTTTCTCCGGTGGCCATCGTGGGAGACTTATTTGTTATGAAGTTTCCTAATTTCCTCATTTACTACAGTCTCGTCAGTAGGAAAAGCTTTCAGTTTTTTTACTTTGAATCCATCAAGAAGACATTCAGATGTGTCACACATTTGCCATAAATTCAGAATGTTAGCACTCTAGTTGTCCATTAAATCACTGTAGTAAAGCTACTGCTCATCAGGGAGTTAACTGGAAGTCTGCTGCTGGTATTGAAAGTGCATGTTTAAGTCTGCATGTCAGAATTTTTTAATGAAATAGAAGAGGATTTTAGAAGCCACTCAAAATGTGTTCTAATTTTTCTTTCTGCAGCACTAACCAAAATTTCTATGGCAAAATGAACCCCCTCATTTTGTTCCTTTTTAAATTAAATGTTTTAAGTGTTACCAGTTTATTCCAATCAAGATGGCTTCACGTGTGCCATAATTTTGTCATAAGTAAGACTGTTAGCGCTCTAGTTGTTCTTTAGAACACTCTGGGAAGCTGCAGTAGAACACAAAGGAATCAACTGACAGACTGCTCCTGTTGAAGTATAACAGGAAGATATTTGAGATCTCACTTAAAACATGTCCTTATTTTTCTTTCTACAGCACTAACCATAATTTCTATGGCAAAATGAACCCCCTCATTTTGTTCCTTTTTAAATTAAATGTTTTAAGTGTTACCAGTTTATTCCAATCAAGATGGCTTCAGGTGTGCCATAATTTTGTCATAAGTAAGACTCTTAGCACTCTAGTTGTTCTTTAGAACACTCTGGGAAGCTGCAGTAGAACACAAAGGAATCAACTGACAGGCTGCTCCTGTTGAAGTATGACAGGAAGATATTTGAGATCTCACTTAAAACATGTCCTAATTTTTCTTTCCACAGCACTAACCATAATTTCTATGACAAAATGAACCCCTCATTTTGTTTCTTTTTAAATTAAATGTTTTAAGTGTTACCAGTTTATTCCAATCAAGATGGCTTCAGGTGTGCCATAATTTTATCATAAGTAAGACTGTTAGCGCTCTAGTTGTTCTTTAGAACACTCTGGGAAGCTGCAGTAGAACACAAAGGAATCAACTGAAAGTCTCTGCCCTTGTTGGATGTACATTTTTTACTGAGAATGTCAGACTTCATTCTCACATCTCACACTCACGCCCTGGTCACCAGCAGACTCGACTACGGCAACGCACTCTACGCCGGAAAAAACAAAAACCTCACCCGCAAGCTGCAGAACATCCAGAACGCCGCCGCAAGACTGGTCCTCAACCTGCCAAAACACTGCCATATCTTCCAGCACCTGCGCACACTCCACTGGCTCCCCGTCGAGGCGAGAATCACCTTCAAGATACTCACCCATGCACACAAGGCCCTCCACGGCACCGGACCAGCATACCTGATCAGGCAACTCAAATTCCATGCACCCCAAAGGACCCTACGATCAGCCCAGCTCTTCCATGCCGTGGTCCCCCGCACCAGAAAGACCAGATCGGGAGGCCACTCCTTCTCCTTCCTCGCGGCCAAAGCTTGGAATGCCCTTCTGCTCCACCTCAGACCGACAACATCGCTCCCCATCTTCGCAAGAAACCTCAAAACCTGGCTCTTCGACAGATCCCCTCCTTGATGGAATGGAACCTGCACCCCCCTCTCCCCTAGCACCTTGAGACCCTTACGGGTGAGTAGCCACACTTTAACAAACCCCTGATTGATTGATTGTCATGACTGAGAAAAATAATGTGAATTTACAGAAAATATGCTCTCATTTTAACTTCTGGAGCACCTTCCAAACCTCTATGGGACAAGCATGAGAAAATAGTTTTCTCTCAAACATGATTCATGATATCCCAGCAGAAGGATTTTTTACAGGGTAAAATCACCTTAGAACACACCACAATTCCTAAAATTAGTATGGTACCATCAACAAATGAATTCTAATGTAACTAAAGTCTGTTATCACCCTTTATAGTTCTCCTTTTGGTGACCCTCAAAACCTTCTATTCACTACAATGCATTTCAATGGCGTGCTATCATGTATATTGGTCCCAAGATGGCTGCCAGCAATTCCAGGATGAAGTGGTGACAGCAAATCAGATCTTACGATGGGATGTGTGGTTAGGCTCCGCCCAGATATCAATTTTTTTTTATTTTTGAATTTCTTAGAAACTACTGAACGGATTTACACCATTTAAAAAAAGTGCGCTCTCTAGACCAAGACCTAACTTTTTGCCAAATTTGGTGTAATTCCGTTTAGCAGTACAGGCTGTAACCTGTTTCAAAATTCCTATGGAAATTAACATGGGGAAAATGTGCTTTGGGACCCCCCTTTTTTCTCAGCCCCCGCTTGACGAATCACCCCAAAACTTTCAACACAGGAGCTGACCAGTCCGCCCCATTAGTTTTGAAAATTTCGCGAAGATTTGTCAACTGGCACCAACGATATTGGCAAAAGAAAAAGCGCTTTTTGAATAGAAACAAGGTCCTAACTATAACTACCTACTGGCGACCGCCAGTAGGTAATATATACATATACATTATCTACTGGCGGTCGCCAGTAGATAGTTATAGTTAGGACCTATTTTCCATAGGAAATTCACAACATTCTATTTCCAATAACTTTGGCGCCAGTTGATGAATCAAAACTTGTGATACGCTCCGGTCCTCTCCTATCTTGAAAGTTTTGGGGTGATTCGTCAAGCGTGGGCCGAGAAATAAGGGGGTCCAAAACATGTTTTCCCCATGCAATTTCCCATAGGAAACTTTAGACACGGCTACAGCCCGAACTGCTGAACGGAATTACACCAAATTTGGCAAAGAGGTAGTTCTTATTTCAGAAAGAACCCTTTTTGTTAAATGGTGTAAATCCGTTCAGTAGTTGCTGAGAAAATCAAAAGTAAAAACACATATATATCTATGGCCGCGGAGGATCCGCGCACCCTCCCGATCACGAGCTGCATGCTAATTGGCTGTCAACACTCCAAACCAGGAAGTGTTGGCAGCCATCTTGTACCTCGGTAGTACCGAGGCACAAGAAAAGAGAAAAACAGTCATGAAAAAAAAGGAAAGGGGGCAGGGTAGAAAAACCCTGACCCCCTAGGCCTGCTCAGGGGATCCCACAAGGACCCCCAGGGCCAAAAAAAGCATTTTTTTAAAAAGAAATCGGCGAGATTCGCGCACCCAGTGTGAAATTCGGCAGAAAATTTTTAAAAAATGAAGCGCGGACTGCCACGCTTCGTATTCAAAAATCCCCCTGGTGGGCCAAGTCCCGGGGGCAGTAAAAAAATGTGTGGGGGGCCCCCAATCCACCCCACACTGCCCCGGGGACCGCCACCCCCGAGGCTTTGCATTAATATTTGTGGGGGGGGCACACGGCCCCCCGCAGCCCTGGGGACCGCCACCCCTGGGGCTTGTTTTATTAAAGTTTGGGGGGGCTCTTAGGCCCCCCCAAGCCCCGGGGACCGCCACCCCCTGGGGCTTCTTTTTTTTTATAATATACCTGTGTGGGGGGCTCGAGCTCCCCACACGCCCTGGGAACTGCCACCTTCCCAGGGCACTAAAAATGCTAATTTGGGAGTCCGTTACAGACCCCCGAGCCCCGGGGACCACCACCTCCCCGGGGCTGTGCAATTGGATGGGAGGGGGGCCACGCAGCCCCCCTCCTGGAGCCAGTGATGGCCCTGGGGACCGCCACCCCCCAGGGCCGGCTCCTGCAGTGTCCCGGGGTGCCCACCCCCGGGACACTGCTGTTTGCAATGACAGTGCAGGAGGCTCGCGGCTCCTGCCCAGTCATTGCAAACTGCTCTGCTTCATTGAAGCGAGAGCAGGGAAACCTGCTCTCACTTCAATGAAGCAGCAGATTGCTTTTCCACATGGGGAGCTGAATGTCAGCAGCTCCCCATGTGGAAAAGCAATGCCGGCTCCTGCAGGACGCGGGGAGCCAGCGGGACCATGGGGGCATTGGGGACCCCCCAAAGTCCCCAATGGAGAAGGCCAGCCCTGGAGGATGGGGTCCGTGGGGCTAGAAGTGGCTCGGGAGGGGGGCCACGCGGCCCTCCTCCCCATGATTAAAAAATTAAATAAAAATAAATAAATAAATAAAGGCCGGCCCTGGGGATGGGGTCCCCGGGGCCAGTAGAGACCTCAGGAGGGGGGCCCGCAGCCCAACTCCATAAAAAAAGAAAAGAACATCTGGCCATGCCCCAGGGGATGGGGTCCCCAGGGCCGGAATTGGCCACAGGAGGGGGGCCCACGCGGCCCCCTTCCCGTTCATTTTTTTTATTTTTATTAAAAAAAGGGATCAGGCCCTGGGGGATGGGGTCCCCAGGGCCCAAAAAAAGTAAAAATAAGGGGGGCCACACCGCCCCCCTTCCAAAAACGAAAAACAAAAAAAATGCGATCGTGCTGGAGGGCCCGCCCCCTCCCAGCAACACTCTGCAAAAGCTCCCTGTGGTACGTTTTAAATTGGGAAATGAATTCCCCTTCAATACTGGGGGTCCCTGGGGGCCAACTAGCCAGGTACCTCCAGTAAGCACCACAGGCCTGCGTTGCAGAGAGGTGGTCCAGGCCACGCCCCTTTTTACACCTCTCTGCAATGCAGCTCTGTGGCGCTTACTGGAGGTACCTGGTGGGCTAGTTGGAGCCCAGGGACCCTGAGGATTCAAGGGGACTTCATCCCCCAACTTAAAACATGCCACAGGGTGCGTTTGCACAATGGTGAAGGGAGGGGGCAGGGCCTGAGGTGACATGTGTGCAAACACGCCCTGTGGCACGTTTTAAGTTGGGGAATTAATTCCCCTTCAATACTGAGGGCCCCTGGGAGCCAACTAGCCCATCAGGTACCTCCAGTAAGCACCAAAGGCCTGCGTTGCAGAGAGGTGTAAAAAGAGGCGTGGCCTCAGACCACCTATCTGCAATGCAGGCCTGTGGCGCTTACTGGAAGTACCTGGTGGGCTAGTTGGGCCAGAGGGACCCTCAGGATTCAAGGTGACCTAATCCCCCAACTTAAAACGCACCGTGGGGCGCGTTTGCACAGTGGTGAAAGGAGGGGGCAGGGCCGCAGGTGACATGTGTGCAAACACGCCCTGTGGCGCGTTTTAAGTTGGGGAATTAATTCCCCTTGAATTCTGAGGGACCTTGGGGGCCAACTAGCCCACCAGGTACCTCCAGTAAGCGCCACAGCCCTACCTTGCAGAGAGGTGGTCCGAGGCCATGCCCCTTTTTACACCTCTCTGCAACGCAGGTCTGTGGCGCTTACTGGAGGTACCTGGTGGGCTAGTTGGACTCCAGGGACCCTCAGGATTCAAGGGGACTTAATACCCCAACTTAAAACTCGCCACAGGGCGTGTTTGCACAGTGGTGAAGGGAGGGGGCGTGGCCTGATGTGACAAGTGTGCAAACGCACTCCGTGGTGCGTTTTAAGTTGGGGCATTAAGTCCCCTTGTATCCTGAGGGTCCCTGGGGGCCAACTAGCCCACCCGGTACCTTCAGTAAGTGCAACAGAGTTGCGTTGCAGAGAGGTGTAAAAAGGGGCGGGGTCTCGGACCACCTCTCTGCAACGCAGCTCTGTGGTGCTTACTGGAGGTACCTGGTGGGCTAGTTGGGCCTTAGGGACCCTCAGGATTCAAGGGGAGTAAATCTCCCAACTTAAAACACGCCACCGGGTGCGTTTGCACGCTTGTCACATCAGGCCCCAACCGCTCCCTTCACCACTGTGCAAACAGGCCCTCTGGTGCATTGTAAGTTGGGGGATTAAGTCCCCTTGAATCCTGAGGGTCCCTTGCATCCAACTAGCCCACTAGGTACCTCCAGTAAGTGCCACAGAGCTGCGTTGCAGAGAGGAGTAAAAAGGGGAGTGGCCTTGGACCACCTCTTTGCAACGCAGCTCTGTGGTGCTTACTGGAGGTACCTGGTGGGCTAGTTGGCCCCAGTGACCCTCAGGATTCAAGGGGAATTAATCCTCCAACTTAAAACCCACCACGAGGTGTGTTTGCACAGTGGTGGAGGGAGGGGGTGGGCCTGATGTGGCATGTGTGTACTTATCCAATCACTCCGCCAAAACCCAAGCACTTATAAATTCACCATGCACTCTCCTTGCAGTATTCTAATCATCCAGTCAGTACCCATGCACTCATGCAATGACCCATGCACTAACTCATGCACTGCTACAATACTCTGAGCACTACTGAAGTAGTCCAGCCATCACCCTGTCACTACCCATGCACTCCTCCTATCACCCAGCGAGCACCATGTACTTATCCAATCACTCCGCAAAAACCCAAGCACTTATAAATTCACCATGCATTCTCCTTGTATTACTCTAATCATCCAGTCAGTACCCATGCACTCATGCAATGACCCATGCACTAACTCATGCACTGCTACAATACCCTGAGCACTACTGATGCAGCCCAGCCATCTCTTTGTCACTACCCATGCACTCCTCTAATCACCCAACCAGTAACATGTCCTTATCCAATCACTCAGCCAAAACACAAGCACTTATAAATTCACCATGCACTCTCCTTGAAGTACTCTAATCATCCAGTCAGTACCCATGCATGTAGGAAGGTGGAATCTGACTATATGGTTGCCCCCACTTTTGTTCTGGTGTTTTGCTGGTTTATGACTTAGTTGGACTGGGATCCTGCTATTCAGGGCCCCAGTCTATCTGCTTCCTTATACATTGGTTTCCATGTGCCTTAGGCACATCTCTGATTGGAATCTGGAATGCCCTTATAAGTCCCTAGTATATGGTATACTATGTACCCAGGACATAGGTACCACAGAGGCCTACCAGGGGCTGCAGCATGTATTGTGCCACCCCTGGAAGGCCATCCAAAATGACACCACAGGTCTGCTACTGCAGCCTGGGTAAGGTGGTGCAGGCACCCCATACTGTGATATAGGCTACCTATATCACTGCAATTGCACACACATATAAACCTATAAGCCACTCCTATGGCAGGCCTTTACAATCCTGAAGGCAGAGTGCTTTGTTTTTATGTGAGAGGGTGCCCCTGCATGAGCAGGGCCCCTCTGCAGTGTTCGGAGTCAATCCTCTGATGCTGTGTGTGGTGCAGCCTGACCATATACTCTTAAGTGCATTATATCCTCGCGGTAAATGCTAACTTTGGGATGGCTGCACAGAAACATGTCGTGTTTGGTGTCAAACATCTTGGAATACTACCCCCTGCCAATTCTGGCAGCGGGGGTAGCATTCCACCCTTCTAGAGGAGAGACATGTACACACTGGGCTACCCGGTAGCTTCTTTCCAGAGCCCTGGCATCAAAGAATGGATGCCTCTGCCACAGACACGGGTCTGGCCTCCTACTGCTGACTGAAGCTCCGGCAGGGGAGGCCTGGACAATAGGTTTCCTGTCACAGGGAGGTGTGACCACCTCCCCAGACAGGATAGTGTATAGTGGGGCTGGGTGGGAGCACCCTCTGGTGCTTTGAAGTGCTGCACTGGGGGCACATTTGGTGTCCCTGTGCATATGCCAGTTCAAACCGGTTGCAGGGGCTACCTGCCCCTGCTCTGGTGCGAAACTGGACAAAGGGAAAGGGGTGTGACCACCCCTCTTCCCTGACCCTCCCATAGGTGGGTCCCCAGAGTGTGTCCAACCCCCTAACTTAGTATAAGTATGGGACCACAGTCCTTAGGACTTTAGATTACCCTGGACGAAACTCTGACACTGAATCCTGGACCTTCGATGCTCTACTTCAAGATTAGAGAACTGAAGAGTCTCCCTTGGGGTCAAGGAGTGGCTCCCCTGCTTGGCAGGCACCTAAGAAGCAATTGTCCGGTCTGCATCGCTGAAGCTCCTGCTGGACACCGAAGTCTTTGTATCACCAGAGAAGGATTTCCAGACTTCCCCGAGGCTGCCCTGAGTCCCCAGCAAAGCTGAGGCCCGTAGCTGTCATGAGTAACGTGGAACCCTGACCCCTGGACACCGAGCACATTTGCAAGTTCATCCTCTTCCTGGTCTCCCACAAAGTTGTGCTTTGGGCTCCAAGTATCCCCCTCCTCCAGCACCGACTGCACTGAAGATCACTGGCCTCCACTCCACGAGTGTCATGTGAACCAGCTCCAAGTGCATCCACTCGAGGCTCCTTCGCAGTCGCTAGTCCATTGGCTAGAGGGCCCTCCCGAAGGCAACTATTCTTCTGCTTGGGCTTTCCTGGTTGCTTCAGAGGTGCCCTGACTTACCCTTGCTGGGTGAGTCCCCCAGACCTTGCTGGTCTGCAACATCGTTCTTTCTTTGTTTCTTCAAGACTTGCCGTTGCCAAGGCTTGTTGGATCCAATCCGGTCACCGACACCGCAGCAATCGACAGATATCGTGGGCAGCTTGAATCCAGCTCCGGGTTGTCGTCGACACCTCCTGGACCTCGTGGCTGAAGAGTCAAGACAACCATCAACCTACCTGAAGCACCCAACATCGGTGGGCATCTGCTCATCGCCTTCCTGGTCACTGGCTAGTGACCCTGACTCTGTCCCCTCTGCTTTCAGGTTCCTCACCTCTTTGATCTACCTTTGGATCCACCCGAACACTTTCGACTTGGGCGCCAGCAGCACTTTGCAGCAGATCGCCATTGAAAACGACGATGAAACCCGACCCCGAAAGACACCTATGCACCCGGCTCCCCTGGGTGAGGTACCTCGAGTACTCCAGTGCTCCTGTGGGTATAGACTCTAGAACCACCTAGTTCTAAAGGGGTTTGCTCCAAGTCCTCCTCTAAGTGTCCTTTTTCTTTAAAACTCTAACCGCAACATTCCCCATAGAAGTCAACGGCGGCTCTGTGTTCTCACACTGCACGCGTCCCCCATGGGTCCCCTGTGTCACTACCTTGGGTGGTTCCTTGTGGTCCAAGCATTTCTACAGGCTCCAGGCCTTGTGTCTAGCTCAGTTGTGGTTCTTATACCACTTTATTGGTATATGGTTTGGTACGCCCCTAGGGCTCAAACGTGTATTTGTGCTATTACTGTTGATAACTGACTTGTAACTTATGTACTTCGAACTCTAGCCTCATAAAGAGACTAGAGGGGTGTGTTTACGACTAAATACATATATTTTATATATATACCTGGTGTGGTCCTCTTTCATTTGGCCACTTAAGAAATTATAGACTGGTAAAACAAGCTGCTTTACATTCCTTCAAGACTTAGCCTGAAGGCTGCTCTCCATAGCTACCACTAGGATAGCTTTCAATAAAGGTTGTTTTTAACCTATCTCCAATAAGGGGTTGTTTGGACTGGTACAAGGTGCCCACTATAATTAGTAGAAGGCATATACCAGGCCAACTTCTCACAATGCACTCATGCAATGACCTAGCAACTAACTCATGCACTGCTACAATACTCTGAGCACTACTGATGCAGTCCAGCCATCGCCCTGTCACTACCCATGCACTCCTCCGATCACCCAGCGAGCACCATGTACTTATGCAATCACTCCGCCAAAACTGAAGCACTTATAAATTCACTGTGCACTCTCCTTGCATTACTCTAATCATCCAGTCAGTACCCATGCACTCATGCACTGACCCATGCACTAACTCATGCACTGCTACAATACCCTGAGCACTACTGATGCAGTCCCGCCATCGCCCTGTCACTACCCATGCACTCCTCCAATCACCTAGCAAGCACCATGTACTTATCCAATCACTCTGCCAAAACACAAGCACTTATAAATTCACCATGCACTCTCCTTGCATTACTCTAATCATCCAGTCAGTACCCATGCACTCATGCAATGACCCATGCACTAACTCATGCACTGCTACAATACCCTGAGCACTACTGATGCAGTCCATCCATTGCCCTGTCACTACCCATGCACTCCTCCTATCACCCAGCGAGCACCATGTACTTATCCAATCACTCTGCCAAAACCCAAGCACTTATAAATTCACCATGCACTCTCCTTGTATTACTCTAATCATCCAGTCAGTACCCATGCACTCATGCAATGACCCATGCACTAACTCATGCACTGCTACAATACCCTGAGCACTACTGATGCAGTCCAGCCATCGCCATGTCACTACCCATGCACTCCTCCTATCACCTAGTGAGCAACATGTACTTATCCAGTCACTCCGCCAATACTGAAGCACTTATAAATTCACTGTGCACTCTCCTTGCATTACTCTAATCATCCCGTCAGTACCCATGCACTCATGCAATGACCCATGCACTAACTCATGCACTGCTACAATACCCTGAGCACTACTGATGCAGTCTAGCCATCTCTCTGTCACTACCCATGCACTCCTCCAATCACCCAGCGAGCATCATGTACTTATCCAATCACTCCGCCAAAACACAAGCACTTATAAATTCACCATGCACTCTCCTTGATGTGCTCTAATCATCCAGTCACTACCCACATACTCATGCAATGATGCAGGCCCTAACACATGCACTGCTACAATCCCCTAAGGACTACTGATGCAGTTCAGCCATCTCCTTGTCACTACCCATGCACGCCTCCAATCACCCAACCACTTTATAAATTCACCATCCACTCTCCTTGCAGTACTCTAATCATCCAGTCAGTACCATGTACTCATGACCCAGGCACTAACTCATGGCAAATACAGAGGAGGTCATGCTAATCACAGGGGTACCCCAACACATAGTGTTCCTTAGTGTATGTAGGAGTTTTCACTGTATTCTAAGTGTCTTTTAGAATAGCACTGGCTCTAGAGCCGGTTAGTCAGAGTCAGTTACCACCAGTACCCGTCAGCAAAAAGTTGGGGGCACAGGAGGACTTTCTGCTCCTCTGTTGGTTCTTTCTGCACATCTCTTGCTTCTTCTTGCACTTTTCTTCATCTTTCTGGACTTCTGTTGCCTCTTTCTGCATGTCTTGCTTCTTTGTGCGCTTGTCTTCCTCTTTCTTCACATGTCCTACCTTTGTAGGCATAGTTAGAAATTAGCATTTAAAAAACCTTTGAAATTCAATGAAAAAACCATAGGTTTCAGGGACGTTATAGTTAGAAATTAGCATTTAAAAACCTTTGAAATTCACTGAAAAAACCATAGGTTTCAGGGACGTTATAGTTAGAAATTAGCATATAAAATACCTTAGAAATTCACTGAAAAAACCATAGGTTTTAGGGACAGTTATAGTTAGTTGGCCATTTCACTCATACAAAACCATAGAAATTCCCCCGTTATAGTTAGTTCAGCTAACTATAACTCGCGCCCTCGCAATGCACTGCTGATGACGTCACATATTACATCACTCATGACATGGTCAGTGACATCACTGATGACATCACTGATGACATCTCAAATGACATCACTGATGACATCATCCAGTGAATGTGTGTTTCTGTAAAGTTTAAATATGTTTAATATATATAGGGAAAGGCGTATTGAAGAATGAGTGGGTGTATAAGTGTCTGAATGGATGATTTAGTAGGTGCGTGACTGACTCTATAAGTGAGTGATTAAAAGTATCTTACTGAATGCATGTGTTAGTGACTAAACTGTGTGAATGTCTGTATCCGTCTGTCTTTTGGTGTGTAAGCACCTGCACAGGTTTGTGAATAGCTACATGAGTGCCTACATGGGTTATTGATTGGTTGTCTGAGTATATGTATGGGTACCTGAGTGTTTGTGTGGGTGGGGTGTGTGTGACTCTGTGCATAGATGTGTGAGTGGGTGATTCACTAGGGTGCATGGTTTCAAGAGTGCATCTGTGATGGACTGTATGGGTGGGTGAGTGTGTGTATGGGTATGTTAGTGAATGACTGTATATCTCAGTGGTACATGTGTGAGTAACTACATATGTGAAAGGCAATATATGTGTGTTGGAGTATATAAATGGCTATAAGTGAGAGTGTGTGATTGTGAGAGTGCCTGTATGGATGAGTGTGTACATGTAGCAGTGATTGTATAAGAGCGTAAGAATGTGCTAGTATTTGTATGAGTAAGTGAGCTGGTGTATGTATAATTGTATAGGTGAGTAAATGGCATGACTGACTAGGTGTGTGAGTACCTCTATGGACAAGTGGCGGTGTGTCTATATAGGTATATGAGAACGTATGATAGTCCTGTACTGAGTGACCATAAGTATGAGTGACTGTACGGGTGAGTGAGTGGATGTATGTGTAGACCTAAGAATCACTGAGTGGATATGTAGTTAATGGTGTTGGAGTGTCTATGGTTTTGAGAATGGCAGTCTGTAATTTATTTCAAACTCTGTTTTATTGAAATTTTTCTCAGAGAGTGCGACCATAGCATTACATAGGCAACATTAGTTGTAAATACATTCCACCCAGATAAACGGAACGCTCATGCAGGTTACATTTTCCCACAAGGTCCGCGGCGAATGCACTTTAATATATAACACAGCTTCGTCTTAACATGTTGCTTTCATACCCATGTTTCTGAATACAATCTACCCTCCCCAAAACTTAACCTAAAAAGGAAACTTAATTATACCTAAAAAAAAAAAAAAAAAAAAAAAAAAAAACTGTGATGTCATGGTGCGGATTAGAGAAATGTGAGCGCGAGGAGTGGGTTATCTGGGCCTCTATTTGGGTGCTCAATGCCCTCCTCAGAAAGCCCGTTCATTTGGAACAGTTAGATAAGGAACAAATGAAGGGCCCTAAGCCTTGGACCGCAAGCAGTCAAAGGTAGCCCCTCCGACAAGTAGCTGACCAGCGGAGACCAGATGTGATCAAAACCTTTTCTAGTGTCTTCAATTATATCAGTCATGCGCTCCAAAGCCAAAGCCCTCCACAGTCTCGCATGCCATTGGGTTAGGGAAGGGGCCTCTTGTTTTTTCCAAGCCGCAGCAACTGCCATTTTGGCTGCCCCCAAACAAAGCCACATCACTGATTTGTCACCCTGTGTCTGCCGCTTCAACGCTGGATCCCGGACCCCCAACAGAACTTGTTCCATGGAGGTGGGAATAGGATATCCTAAGATAAGCTTGATTTGGGACAGAATTTCTTTCCAGAAAGGTTTAATGGCAGGACAGTCCCACCATATATGTCTGAAATCACCTAACATCCCACATCCCCTCCAACACCTGTCCGACGAACTAGGAAAAATCGTGTGAAGTTTCTGAGGGTACAAGTACCAATCGTACATGATTTTGTAGTGTGCTTCTCTGAGATACATTGAGCGGTTGAATTTCACTATATCTCTGCCCAGATGTTCCCAATGCTTATCCTCCAATGGAGCATCTACGAGAGCGTCCCAAAAGCGTTTAAAACGCGGTGCCGTTCTGGGACTCGTCGCTTGTATGAGAGCGTACAGATAGGAGATACATCCCTTGGAAGAGGACCCCGAGTGAGCAAACCTCTCGATAGGGAGCAACTCCCTGGTGGCGGCCAGCCGCACCAGGGGCCGCTGCACCCAGTGTTTTAGCTGCAAGTAGTGGTATTCTTCTTTGTCATTCAATGCAAATTGCTTCTTGCACTCTTGAAAAGAGATGAGCTCTCCTCTTTCAAACAAGTGAGAGATCATGAGGCAATCGCCCTCCCTCCAAGCCTCAAAGGGACCCTCTTGTAGTGCGGGGGGAAAGGCAGCATTGAAATGTATAGGCGTATGAGGGGAGGGAAAGGTCGTAAGGTGCAGTCTGTTAGTGAGGGTATCCCAGACTTTTAGTGTGGTGGACGTAGGCGTGCTTATGTAGGCATTGAGAGGTCTGTCTTGTTTTGGCTTCCATAGAAGATCCCAAATAGTACGCCCTGTTATCTGCCTGTCTATATGCAGCCAATGCTTCTCCGAAGCCCGCAGCGACCATTCCGTAATTACCTGCATTTGCGCCGCTCGATAATAGGACTGAAAGTCCGGTAGTGCTAGACCACCTTCTTTACGCGGTCTAGTAAGCAAATTATAGGGAAGTCGTGCCCTTTTCCCTTGCCAAATAAATGTGGTCAGCATATGCCGCAGCTCCCTAAATAGGCCTCCCTCCACTGGGATAGGCAAACCCTGAAAAAGATAGAGTAAGCGAGGGAGAACATTCATCTTAATGGCATTAATCCTGCCCAACCAGGTGATGTAAGCCCCTCTCCACTTTCCCAGATCCGTCTTTAGTTGTCTCAGAAGGGGGGAAGTTAGCTTTGTATAGATCCTGTATTCGAGGAGTAAGCTTAACACCCAAGTAAGTGATCTCCTTGATGGTGCAGCGGAATGGTGACACCTCTTCCACCCTCGCCAATCCTCTTTAGGTATTGTTAAATTTAGTAGGAAGGATTTGGACCGGTTGATCCTGAATCCCGCCACCCTTTCAAACGCCTCTAGCTCTGCATGGATGGCCGGAAGAGAGACAAGAGGGTCCGACACTGGAAGAAGCACGTCATCGGCGAATAGCGATATCTTGTGGTCGTCCGTGCCGAAACGTATACCATGGATCTCTTGATTTCCTCTGATCCTATGTGCCAGGGGTTCTATGCTCAAGGCAAAAAGGAGGGGGACAAGGGGCAGCCTTGTCTCGTCCCGCGAGCCAGGCGAAAAGGGGAAGAAGCAACTCCGTTGACAAGGACCCGAGAGCTGGGGGAATGGTAGTTAGCGCGAATCATCCCTATAAAAGTTTCGTTAAAGCCAAAGCGCTGGAGCACTTTAAATAAGAAGGCCCATTCCACGCGATCAAAGGCTTTCTCCGCATCTAGCGAGAGAAGCGCTGTTGGGATGTTTTTTTGCGGGCCTTTTCAATGATATGGATGATGCGCCGCAAGTTATCATGGGTTTGACGCCCCTTTATAAATCCAGACTGGTCTGGATCTATGAGACCAGGGAGGATGGATTCGAGACGAGTGGCCAGGATTTTAGAGTAAATTTTTGCATCTAGGTTTAGAAGAGCAATCGGGCGGTAAGAAGAGCATGCGGAGGGATCCTTACCAGGTTTAGGAAGCACTGCCACAATTGCTTCACCCATGGAAGGAGTGACCTGTTGCGTAGAGGCGATGATGTTAAATAGTATTGTTAGGAAGGGAACGAGCTCCGGCGCGAAAGTACGGTAGAAGTGGGCTGAGAAGCCATCCGGCCCTGGAGCCTTCTGGAGTTTAAGGGAGTCGATTGCTTTCTGTACCTCTTCAGCGGTTATGGGTTTCGCTAACTTTTCATTAGAGCAAGCCCCGACCTGAGGGAGGTCTATGGGGCTCAAGTACCCCGATGGGTCATGCGTCCCTGGAAGTTCTGAGGTGTAAAGAGTCCTATAAAAATTCTCAAAAGCCCGTGCTTTCCCCTCCTCTGACCTGTGCTCTACACCCTGCTCATCTACTATTAGTTTGATATACTCTTTTCCTGCTTGGCCCGGAGTTGGCGCGCCAACAAGGATCCCACTTTATTCCCGCCCTCATAACCCCTAGATTGTAGGCGTAGGATGGATTTCTCCGCCCTGTTGGTGTAGATGGCCTGCAGTTTCCTTTTAGAGCCGTGACCTTCCGTAGTGCCGGAGCCGAGGGGCTATCCTTGTGGGCCTGCTCTGCAGCTGTTAATTCCCGTTCTAATTGAAGGCGCTCTGCACATTGTTGAGAGCGTAAAGTAGTGGCCAGTTCGATGCACTTGCCTCGGACAACTGCCTTAAGAGCGTCCCAGGTAGTTGCATGAGAAGTAGCCTCAGGGTCGTTCAGCTCTAGAAATTCGTTGATGGCCCTTCTGAGGTCATCACGTAGAAGTCTATCCCTGCACAGGAAATTGGGGAAATACCATCGAGCATGTTTTGGACGCGGGTTTGGCCAGGTGATTGTCAACTCCAGGGGGGCGTGGTCCGATAGACAGATCGGATGGAACTGAGTTTGCAGTACGGATGGGAGCAAGAACTGGCTCATGAAAATGTGATCGATACGGGAATATGTTTTATGTGAGTGAGAGAAGAACGAGTAGTCTCGCGTCGTGGGGTTGACCTCCCTCCATACATCTACCAACCCCATGCGCTGAAGCTGTGAATGCAGCGCCTTTCCAAACGCCCCTCCTGGAGCCCTGTGTGAGTGTGTCGTATCCATACCCAGATCCCAGACTAGATTGAAATCCCCCAAGAGCACTATGTCCCCCTGGGCAAAGTTCTCCAGAGACATAAGGAAGGAGAGGATGAAATCTTGTTGACCTGTGTTGGGAGCGTATAGAACTGCGAACGTGCATTGGCGGCCTCTAAGGTCCCCCGAACCATAATGAACCTCCCGCTTTTGTCTGTTTTAGTGTCCTGGACTTGAAAGGGGACCCCTGTGTGAAACAACAATGCCACCCCGTTTTGTTTCGAGGAGTGTGAAGATCGAAATATGAGGGGATAAGCTCTATGGCGTAGCCGGGACTCGTCTGACTTTTTGAGGTGCGTCTCCTGCAGAGCTGCTATTTGGACATTGTGGTCATGCAGGTACTTCCAGAAGCGTTGACGCTTGTTAGGGGAATTCAATCCCCGAGCGTTCCATGTAAGCACTCTAACCGCCATCTGTACCTAGAAGGGGATGCTGCCCTTTCAGCATAGGATTCCTCTGAAAAAGCCCCAATTGACCCCCCATCCCCCCGCCCTCGCCCACAAACCATAGAAAAAGAAAGGAACCATGACATCTAACTGAAAAAACCCAAACAAATACTTAACATGAGTGCATAGAGTCCCCTCCTAGAGGGAAACCCCTGTACCAGAATACACTCGAGGAACATGACCATTACCATTCCCCCAGCCCTTATCATAGCAAAGATCAAGGCATATGTTGCATTAAGAAAGAAAAAGAGAGCCCCTTTCCCCAACGGAAGAACAAGTAGCGCTGAATTTCAAACCCTTGCAGCGGATGGGGTTATCAAAATACCCCAAATGCAACTCAAACGGTTAGCCGTGTACCAGACCTCGGCCGTCAACACCCTTCCCCTGAGCCCCCCCACCACCGTGTAGATAATACTGTCCCCCGACCTACTACTGCCGATACAGTGTTCTCTCATGGTGTCCATGTCAAGCGCTGGGATCAGAGCATCACGTAGCGCCTGGGCACCCCGGCCCCAACCTGGTACGGAAGATGCAAGTCCTCTGCCCCATCCAGCTCTCCAAATCTTCGGCAGGAGGATCCCTTTGGGTGGGAAGGAGGGGAAAGGGGTGTACTCCCCACAGCTTTACAGCAAGTTCAGGCAGAAAGACAACCGAGCGGTTGCACGTCTAATGATGCCTCAGTCTGGTGATTTCTTGTTTCTCCTGCCCATTTGACGCCATTGCCCCCCATTGCGTCGCTCAGGTTGACCCCTCCCGTTCGGGTCCGGTAAGGAAGAGGAGAGTTCCACTACTAGCAGATCGGCTGCCTCTGAAAGTTCCACAAAGTGGTGCTGTTTGTTATTCCATTGGAAAGAGATCCCAAAGGGGTATGTCCATCTGTACCTAACTTTCTTTTCCCGCAGATGTTCGGTGATTGGGCGGAACTGTTGGCGTCTCATGAGAGTGGCCTGCGCTACATCTTGATAAAGCGAGCATGTGGCATTTTGGAAGGTGAGCGTGTCGGTGACCCTTGCCCTCTGCAAGACCATCTCCTTGACCTTGAAAGAACTGAACTTTGCCAGGACATCTCTTGGGCGTCGACTTTCCCCCGGCAGGCGCGGGCCAACTCTATGCACTCTCTCCAACTGGACTTCAGGGCCGTCTTCACCTAGGGCTGAGGAGAAGAGTCCCACCATGAATGCTTCCAGATCCGGGCCTTCGCAATCCTCCACCAGGCCTCGGACTCTTATGTTTTCGCGGCGAGAGCGATTTTCCAAATCTTCGCACTTGAGTAGTGAATCACGGAGTTGGCCACGCAAGTCAGCAGTTCCTTCTTCCAGGATCTTAATCTTGTCGGACACCTCCCGTTGTTGCACCTCAAGATCGAGGGTACACGTGCCCACCGAGTCAACATCTGTTTGAACAGCCACCAGTTTCTCTCGTACCTCAGCACGGAAAGTTTCGAAGGAGGCCTCCATCTCAGCCTTGCTATCCGCTCGTAGCTCTGATCGCAGCTCCTGTTTGAACTCGCGAAGAGAGGACATGAGGTCGTCTCGGGTCAGTGCCATATTCGCCGGTCTTACCGTCGCCTCGTCCTCGACCGCCCCCGCTCCGCCCGACGTGAAGTAGTTGGAGACCTTATTATTGGGGGTCTTTTTGGGTGGCATATGTGGACCCTCCCCTCGGTCAGCTCTCGGCCGCCTCTTCAAATGCGTGGAACCAGTGCGCCTCTGTTATCTTCGTGTGGGGACCCCTTCGCTTACCCTGCCATCTCAATTGTGTGGGACCTGAGCGCCCTTGATATCCGCCAGTGGGGCCCCCGTCGCTCACTCCTCCACTCCCGGGACCACACTGCTCTTCTCCACCAGACACCCGGCCAGTTCAGGCTCACCCGTCTCTCCCGGCAGCCAGCGAGAGACAACCGGCTCAATGATGGTGCCAATCAGCCTCCGCCTCTGCCCACTCCCATGAGTCTCCCTACGGGGCAGGTATCCTCCCCTTTCAGGCGCTGCGTGGGGGCTACAAGCCTGCAAGTGGAGATTCCTTGGCAGCCATGTTGGGGTTAGGCACCGCTCTGCTGTGCTTCTTCAGTGCAGGACTCCAGCCCCCTGCCGATACGCTCCTCACCTCTGCGCTTGACCCCTTATTGCTGAAGCCCTAAAAGGAGAGAGGCATGCTGCTCCTCCGCGCACACCCTCGGGGCCCCAACAACAGAGGGGTTCGAAGACTCACTCAGCGCTTAGCAGGGCCACTTCAGCAACGCTCGTCATTGAGGTGATCTCGGGGCCAGAGGGGAACTTCATCCCCATTCCGAGGGATCTTCACAGGCAGGGCCAGCCGATCTGGGCGCTCATATCTCCTTCGCCGCATCTGCCCGCCATTATGACGAGCGCTGTGTGGGAGTCGGGTCGGTCCCGCATACAGCCGCTGCCTACCTTCGGGGACAACAGGGGGCCGATATACTCGTCCGCGCCCCCCCGCGAGTGCCGGTGACAGGAACCTCCGGGGCAAATCCGCGGCAAGGTGATGCGGGTAATCAGCAACCCCGCGCTCTCGTTCCCAGCGCCCGGGCGCCCGCCATTTTCTCTCCGGCGCCGCTGCGCCGCCCTCTCTGCTCCGGGTCTCCTCTGCGCTCACACCGGGACCTCAGACGCACCGAAGCAGCCCCCCGTGGTCAGCGCCTCCACAGCATCGCGGATCCGTGCTTGCGACGCCGGTAAGGTGCCTTGATGCCACCAATTCAGCAGGGCCTGGGAAGGAGCCGATCGGAATCACGTCCGATCGGCCATGTTGTTTGGCCACGCCCCCCAGTCTGTAATTTAGAGTGGGTGTATCAAAGGTTATATTAGGGTGTGAGAAGATGCATGAAATTATCACATGGATGATGTCATCAGTGATGTCATCAGCGATGTCATTTGAGATGTCATCAGTGATATCATCAGTGATGTCACTGACCATGTCATGAGTGATGAAATATGTGATCGTCATCAGCAGTGCATTGCGGGAGCACGAGTTATAGTTAGCTGAACTAACTATAACGGGGGAATTTCTATGGTTTTGTACGAGTGAAATGTCCAACTAACTATAACTGTCCCTAAAACCTATGGTTTTTTCTGTGAATTTCTAAGGTTTTTTAAATGCTAATTTCTAACTATAACGTGCCTGAAACCTATGGTTTTTTCAGTGAATTTCAAAGGTTTTTTAAATGCTAATTTCTAACTATAACGTGTCTGAAACCTATGGTTTTTTCAGTGAATTTCAAATGTTTTTAAATGCTAATTTCTAACTATAACGTGCCTGAAACCTATGGTTTTTAAGTGAATTTCAAAGGTTTTTTAAATGCTAGTTTCGAACTATGCCTACAGAGGTAGGACATGTGAAGAAAGAAGAAAAAACGCACAGAAAGAAGCAAAATAAATGCAGAAAGAAGCAACAGAAGTCCACAAAGACGAAGAAAAGAGCAGGAAGAAGCAAGACATGTGCAGAAAGAACCAACAGAGGAGCAGAAAGAGGCCTTGTTGCAAAATCATCCTGTGCCCATAACTTTTTCAGACGGGTACTGATGGTAACTGACTCGGACTAACCAGGCCTAGAGCCAGTGCTATGCTAAAAGACACTTAGAATACAGTGAAAACACATACATACACTAGGGAACACTAAGCGTTGGGGTATCCCTGTGATTAGCATGACCTCCTTTGTAAGGCCCTAGTACATTATAGTGCAGGGGGAATAAAACGTCCTCTTAAAACGCACCCCGGGGCGCGTTTGCACAGTGGTGAAGGGAGGGGGGCCTGAGGTGACATGTGTGCAAACAAGCCCTGTGGCCATTTTAAGTTGGAAGATTAAGTCCCCTTGAATCCTGAGGGTCCCTGGGGTCCAACTAGCCCACTAGGTACCTCCAGTAAGCACCACAGTGCTGCATTGCACAGAGGTGTAAAAAGGGGCATGGCCTGGACCACCTCTCTGCAACTCAGTCCTGAGAGCGCACTGGAGGCACCTGGTGGGCTAGTTGTCCCCCAGGGTCCCTCAGGATTCAAGGGGAATTAATTCCCCAACTTAGAACGCGCCACATGGCGTGTTTGCACACATGTCACCTGAGGCCCCGCCCCCTCCCTTCACCACTGTGCAAACGCGCCCTGTGGCACGTTTTAAGTTGGGGTATTAGGTCACCTTGAATCCTGAGGGTCCCTGGGGCCCAACTAGCCCACCAGGTACTTCCAGTAAGCGCCACAGGCCTGCGTTGCAGAGAGGTGGTCCGAGGCCACGCCCCTTTCTACACCTCTCTGCAATGCAGCTCTGTGGCGCTTACTGGAGGTACCTGGTGGGCTAGTTGGACCCCAGGGACCCTCAGTGTTCAAGGGGACTTAATCCCCCAACTTAAAACACGCCACAGGGCGTGTTTGCACACATGTCACCTCAGGCCCGCCCCCTCCCTTCGCCACTGTGCAAACGCGCCCCGTGGCAAGTTTTAAGTTTGGGGATAAAGTCCCCTTGAATCCTGAGGGTCCCTGGGGTCCAAATAGCTCACCAGGTACCTCCAGTAAGCGCCACAGAGCTGCTTTGCAGAGAGGTGTAAAAAGGGGCGTGGCCTGCACCACCTCTCTGCAACACAGCCCTGTGGCGCGCACTGGAGGTACCTGGTGGGCTAGTTGGCCCCCAGGGACCCCCAGTATTCAAGGGGAATTAAGCTCCAATTTAAAATGCGCCACAGGGCATGTTTGCAGAGTGGTGAAGGGAGGGGGCGGGGCCTGAGGCACGATCGCGTATTTTTCTTTTTTTTTTTAGAAGGGGGGCTGTGTGGCCCCCCTTCTTTTTTCCTTTTTGGGCCCTGGGGACCCCATTCACCAGGGCCTGACCCCTTTTTTTAATAAAAAAAAAATACTGAACGGGAAGGTGGCCATGTGGCCCCCCTCCCGTGGCTAATTCCGGCCCCAGGGACCCCATCCCCTGGGCATGGCCACATTTTTTAATTTTTTTAAGGAGGGGGGCTGCGTGCCCCCCTTCCTGAGGCCTCTATTGGCCCCGGGGGCCCCGGGGACCCCATCCCCCAGGGCCAGCCTTTTTTTAAAAAGAAATTTGGTGAGGGGGGCCGCGTGGCCTCCCTCCAGGGCCACTACTAGCCCCGGGAACCCCATCCCCCAGGGCAGGCCCTATCCGTTGGGGAGTAAAAAGGAGAAATCCCTTGGTGAGAATATATGCTATTACCGGGTCTCCAAATTCCCAGTGCAAATTTTTTTGCCCATATGTTAGAAAGATGCTGAGTTAGGGATATTCCTACACAACTATATATTACATCACTCATGACATGGTCAGTGATATCACTGATGACATCACTGATGACATCTCAAATTACATCACTGATGACATCATCCAGTGACTGTGTGTTTCTGTAAAGTTTAAATATGTTTAATATATATAGGGAAAGCCGTATTGAAGAATGAGTGGGTGTATAAGTGTCTGAATGGATGATTTAGTAGGTGCGTGACTGACTCTATAAGTGAGTGATTAAACGTATCTTACTGAATGCATGTGTTAGTGACTAAACTGTGTGAATGTCTGTATCCGTCTGTCTGTTGGTATGTAAGTGCCTGCATGGGTTTGTGAATAGCTACATGAGTGCCTACATGGGTTATTGATTGGTTGTCTGAGTATATGTATGGGTACCTGAGTGTTTGTGTGGGTGGGGTGTGTGTGACTCTGTGCATAGATGTGTGAGTGGGTGATTCACTAGGGTGCATGGTTTCAAGAGTGCATCTGTGATGGACTGTATGGGTGGGTGAGTGTGTGTATGGGTGTGTTAGTGAGTGACTGTATATCTCAGTGGTACATGTGTGAGAAACTACATATGTGAAAGGCAGTATATGTGTGTTGGAGTATATAAATGGCTATAAGTGAGGGTGTGTGATTGTGAGAGTGCCTGTATGGATGAGTGTGTACTTGTATCAGTGATTGTGTAAGAGCGTAAGAATGTGCTAGTATTTGTATGAGTAAGTGAGCTGGTGTGTATAATTGTATAGGTGAGTAAATGGCAGTGTGATTAATTATTTGCATGACTGACTAGGTGTGTGAGTACCTCTATGGACAAGTGGTGGTGTGTGAGTGTCTATATAGGTATATGAGTGCATATGATAGTCCTGTACTGAGTGACCATAAACATGAGTGACTGTACGGGTGAGTGAGTGGATATGTGTAGACCTAAGAATCACTGAGTGGGTATGTAGTTATTTATGTTGGAGTGTCTATGGTTTTGAGAATGGCAGTCTGTAATTTAGAGTGGGTGTATCAAAGGTTATATTAGGGTGTGAGAAGATGCATGAAATTATCACATGGATGATGTCATCAGTGATGTCATCAGCGATGTCATTTGAGATGTCATCAGTGATGTCATCAGTGATGTCACTGACCATGTCATGAGTGATGAAATATGTGACGTCATCAGCAGTGCATTGCGGGAGCACGAGTTATAGTTAGCTGAACTATCTATAACGGGGGAATTTCTATGGTTTTGTACGAGTGAAATGTCCAACTAACTATAACTGTCCCTAAAACCTATGGTTTTTTCAGTGAATTTCAAATGTTTTTTAAATGCTAATTTCTAACTATAACGTGCCTGAAACCTATGGTTTTTTCAGTGAATTTCAAAGGTTTTTTAAATGGTAATTTCTAACTGTAACGTGTCTGAAACCTATGGTTTTTTCAGTGAATTTCAAATGTTTTTTAAATGCTAATTTCTAACTATAACGTGCCTGAAACCTATGGTTTTTAAGTGAATTTCAAAGGTTTTTTAAATGCTAGTTTCGAACTATGCCTACAGAGGTAGGACATGTGAAGAAAGAAGAAAAAACGCACAGAAAGAAGCAAAATAAATGCAGAAAGAAGCAACAGAAGTCCACAAAGACGAAGAAAAGTCCAGGAAGAAGCAAGACATGTGCAGAAAGAACCAACAGAGGAGCAGAAAGAGGCCTTGTTGCAAAATCATCCTGTGCCCATAACTTTTTCAGACGGGTACTGATGGTAACTGACTCGGACTAACCAGACCTAGAGCCAGTGCTATGCTAAAAGACACTTAGAATACAGTGAAAACACATACATACACTAGGGAACACTAAGCGTTGGGGTACCCCTGTGATTAGCATGACCTCCTTTGTAAGGCCCTAGTACATTATAGGGCAGGGGGAATAAAACGTCCTCTTAAAACGCACCCCGGGGCACGTTAGCACAGTGGTGAAGGGAGGGGGGGCCTGAGGTGACATGTGTGCAAACAAGCCCTGTGGCCATTTTAAGTTGGGAGATTAAGTCCCCTTGAATCCTGAGGGTCCCTGGTGTCCAACTAGCCCACTAGGTACCTCCAGTAAGCACCACAGAGCTGCATTGCACAGAGGTGTAAAAAGGGGCATGACCTGGACCACCGCTCTGCAACGCAGTCCTGAGCGTGCACTGGAGGCACCTGGTGGGCTAGTTGGCCCCCAGGGTCCCTCAGGATTCAACGGGAATTAATTCCCCAACTTAGAACGCGCCACATGGCGTGTTTGCACACATGTCACCTGAGGCCCCGCCCCCTCCCTTCACCACTGTGCAAACGCGCCCTGTGGCACGTTTTAAGTTGGGGTATTAGGTCACCTTGAATCCTGAGGGTCCCTGGGGCCCAACTAGCCCACCAGGTACTTCCAGTAAGCGCCACAGGCCTGCGTTGCAGAGAGGTGGTCCGAGGCCACGCCCCTTTCTACACCTCTCTGCAATGCAGCTCTGTGGCGCTTACTGGAGGTAGGGCCCCAGCCATAATTGTGCTTAATTTATTGTGAAACGTTGATTTGTGCATATGTTCCTGACTTCTAATCTCACAAGAGATTAGTAGAGAGTTGTTTAGTAATAAATACATATATATTTGATATATATACCTGTGTGGTGTCTTTTTATTTGGTGATTCAATAGATTGTGTGGTAAAGCAAGCTGCTTTACATTCCTCCAAGACTTAGCCTGAAGGCTGCTCTCCACAGCTACCACTAGGATAGCTTTCTTTAAAGGTTGTCTTAAACCTATCTACCATAAGAGTCGAATTGTACTGGTGCAAGGTATCCACTTTAACTAGTGAACAGCATATACCAGGCCAACTTCTCACATTGGTGGCAGCGGTGTGGGATTCCAGCTTGCTATTGTTTTACCAGAAAATCTCTATTTGAATTACTAACTGAAAACCACTATAGGTACTCAAGGTACATATAAAGTCAAGCTTAGTATCAATAAGTTCTACTGAACTTAGAGCTGTGTGCCAAGGGATAGCACACCCTTTCTACAGCTCGCGCTAGTATCAGTAGGCCACAAACTACTGTAGGTAGTACAAAACTGCACAACACTAGAATGTCTGTAAAGGGTGGACCCAGTGGATCCACTCAGCCTCAGTATAAGGACATGACTTTCTTTGACTTGAAAGCCATGTGTGCTGAAAGGCACCTGAGGCTAGGACAGAGTCCCTCCACACTACACTTGATAGATCTGCTGACAGCAGATGATCTTAGATTAGCTCTAGGAGCTAATGGGTCTGAATCAGTGAGTGGGTCAATTACAGTGTCTGGGTCAGATGATGAACATCAGGATGACCAAGACTCTGTGATTACAGGGCCAGGTCCCAAGGGGCCTGAGAAGGACAGAGGAATTCTCCCTAAGAGAACTGACATGGTGGAGGAGAGGCCTAGGTCCCTTTCTAGGGAATCTGACCACTCCTACCACTCTAGCAGAGAAGCTGTCCAGCAGAGGAACTCCTAATTTCCAAGAAGAGAGACCTCCTCTGACAGAATGCACAAACTGCTGCAGTATGAGGAAGCAAGACTTGCCCTCAAAACCAAGCAGTTGGCATTAGATAGGGAAGCCCTTGAGCTCCAGAGAGCTTCTAGAAAAGAGGGGTTAGAACCCCCTGGTGGCAGCAACAGTGTCCCTAGAGGCAGAGAATATATTCCAGACCATAGGAACCTGAGCAAGGTTGTTCCGACCTACCAGAGTGGGGATGATATCCATAAGTGGATAACTGCTATGGAAAGAGCCTGTAGAGTACAACAGGTCCCCCAAAAGCAGTGGGCAGCTATCTTGTGGCTCTCCTTTTCAGATAAAGGTAGAGGCAAGCTCCTCACTGTTAGAGAAGAGGATGGTGATGACTATGAAGTCCTGAAGAGTGCACTGATAGATGGGTTTGGCTTAACCACTGAGCAGTACAGGTTGAAGTTCAGAGACACCCAGAAGGCACAGACTCAGGACTGGACTGACTTTGTAGATTGTGCAACCAAGGCTCTAGAGGGTTGGCTGGTTGGCAGTAGGGTTACTGATTTCAAGGGATTGTATAATCTAATGATGAGAGAACAGATCCTTAATAATTGCCAGAACCAGTTGTTGCATCAATACCTGGTGGACTCAGATCTGACCTCTCCCCAAGAATTAGGAAAGAAGGCAGACAAGTGGGTCAGAACCAGGGTGAGGCAGAAAACCCAGAACCAAGGGAGTGACACAAAGAAGCAGGATTCTAAGGGCTCTGAGAAAGGTGGGGATAAGTCAAAAGACCATAAGTCTTCACAAGGGCCCCAAAAATCTGCATCTGGTGGGGAGTCACAGTCCAACAAGGGAAAAGGCCAAAAGAAGCCCTGGAGCAAATTCTGTAAACAAAAAGGGCACTGGACTTCTGATTGTAACAAGTCCAAAGACCAAACCACCACCACTCCTGCCCCTAAGGCAACTGTTCCCCCTAGCTCAGCTACTGGTGGAGGTGGTACTCAGAATAAGGGTGTAGTAGGGTTGACCCTGGGTTCTGAAGTGGACTCTGGCCTAGTCAAAGTACCCACTCAGGCATTGCTGATTTGTGATGGAGACACTGATATGTCCTTCCTGGTGAGCCCCAGTAATCTAGACAAATACAAACAGCAGCCTGTAATAAATGGCAAACAGGCTTTGGCAATTAGGTGCTAGTGTCACCATGGTGGCAGAGGATCTTGTGGACCCTGGACAGATCATCCTGGGCAAAATGTACCAGGTGACCAATGCAAGCAATGTCAGGACCAACCATAGTCTGGCAGTTGTGAATTTCTCCTGGGGAGGGGTAACTGGGCTCAAGAAGGTTATAGTCAGTGCAGACCTCCCTGTAGAAGGTCTATTAGGCAATGATCTAGAAACTTCAGCGTGGTCTGAAGTAGAGTTATGGACTCATGCTGAGATGTTGGGCATCCCTGCAGAGGTATTTGCTGTGACCAGGTCACAGGCCAATATGCATAACACTGAACCAGCTCTGGATCCTGGAACCATGGACCAGATGCTTCCCAAGAAGAGGACCAGTAGGGTTAAGGCAGTGCCTTCCCCTCTCTCTCAGATCACAGATTCACCTCTTGAGGGAGGAGAAGTAGATCCTGAAGAAGGAACTGCCCCAGAGGGACTTGAGCCTAATCAGGTTGAGCTCTTGGGGGCAGGGGGACCTTCTAGGGAAGATCTGAGTAAGGAGCAACAGTGCTGCCCCTCTCTTGAACCCCTCAGACAGCAGGCTACTGCTGAGGCTGCTGGGAGTGCTAGTGGGTCCCATACAGTTTATTGGGATGAGGGACTCCTATATTCTGAGGGTAGAGATCCAGCCCCTGGGGCCACCAGGAGGTTGGTAATACCTCAGAAGTTTAGGGGGTTCCTCTTGACCCTAGCACATGATATCCCTTTGGCAGGTCACTTGGGCCAAAACAAGACCTGGGACAGGCTTGTTCCACATTTTCATTGGCCACATATGTCAGAGGACACAAAGGAGTTTTGTCGCTCCTGTGTCACATGCCAAGCCAGTGGCAAGGCAGGTGGCACAACAAAGGCCCCCCTGATACTACTACCTGTGGTGGGGGTACCCTTTGAAAGGGTAGGGATTGACATTGTTGGTCCCCTTGACCCTCAAACTGCATTTGGGCACAGATTTATCCTGGTGGTAGTGGATCATGCCACCAGGTACCCAGAGGCAATTCCCCTGAGGACCACCACAGCCCCTGTGGTGGCAAGAGCCCTAATTGGAGTTTTCTCCAGAGTGGGTTTCCCAAAGGAGGTCATCTCTGACAGAGATACAAACTTCATGTCAGGATATTTGAAAGCAATGTGGAAGGAGTGTGGTGTAACTTATATGTTCACCACCCCCTATCACCCACAATGCAATGGGTTGGTTGAACGTTTCAACAAAACCCTGAAGGGAATGATTAAAGGACTCCCAGAGAAGCTTAGGCGGAAATGGGACCTTCTTCTTTCCTGCCTGTTGTTTGCATACAGAGAGGTTCCACAGAAGGGGTTGGTTACAGCTAAGCCTGGGCGTAGTTCGCGAAGTAGCGCTACGCGAAGCTACGCAAAGTGCAGTTCGCACTACGCGAGCTACGCATAGCACTACGCGAACTGCGTAGTGCGCTGTTCGCAATGATTGCACAGTGCCGGATGCTTGTCCGCACTGTGCAATCATTGAAAACGGCATCTTGCACAGTGCGAGCTGTCTTTTACTGCCGCTCGAGTAGATTTTTACTCGAGCGGCAGCTTTCTCAACGCGAACTGGTAGTTTCTCATCGCGAGCGGTCGCGAGCATACGCGACCACTCGCAATGAGAAACCTGACCTCCCCGCATTGATAATCTCGCCGGGAGGTTTATTTTCCATGCTCACGATCGGCAACTTGATGTTGCTGATCGCGAACGAGGAAAAAGTCTCGCTGGGATGTCATTTTGCTTGCTCGCGGTCGCCAACTTGACGTTGAGGACCGCGAGCAAGCAAAAAATGACCGCTGCACTACGCTACGCTACGCGTGTTTGCACTGTGCTACGTGCAATTCGCGTTGTGCGAAGTAGCGCAAACTTCGCAAACTACGCGAGCGTAGCGTAGTACTTCGCCCAGGGTTAGTTACAGCCCATTTGAGCTTCTGTTTGGGCATCCTGTAAGAGGTCCATTATGTTTGGTAAAAGAGGGCTGGGAGTTACCTCTCAAACCCCCCAAACAGGATGTGATGGACTATGTACTTGGTCTCTGCTCCAGGATGGCCGAATACATGAAAAAGGCAACCAAAAACCTGGAGGCCAGCCAAGAATTACAAAAAGCTTGGCATGACCAAAAGGCTGTGCTGACTGTGTACCAGCCAGGACAGAAAGTGTGGGTGTTGGAGCCTGTGGCCCTAGCAGCCCTCCAAGACAAATGGAGTGGGCCCCATACAATAGTTGAGCAAAAGGGAGAAGTCACCTATCTGGTGAATCTTGGAACTCCCAGGAGCCCCCTGAGGGTGCTCCATGTCAACAGAATAAAGCCATATGTTGACAGGGCTGACATGGGCTTGCTCATGGCAACTGATGAGGAACAGGAATAGGAGAGTGACCCTCTCCCTGACCTGCTCTCACAGAACCCTGATGATGGGTCAGTAGATGGTGTTGCTTTGGCAAGCAGCCTCACTGACCATCAGCAAACTGAGTGCAGACAAGTTCTGCAGCCCTACAGATATATGTTTAGCCTGACCCCTAGTCAGACTACCTGGTGCACCCATGAGGTGGACACTGGAGACAGTCTGCCTGTCAAGAGTAATATCTACAGGCAACCTGACCATGTCACGTACTGTATCAGGACTGAAGTCCAGAAAATGTGGGAGTTAGGTGTAATTGAGCCTTCAGATAGCCCTTGGGTTAGCCCAGTAGTCCTGGTACCCAAGCCTCATACCCAGGATGGAAAGAAAGAAATGAGGTTTTGTGTAGACTACAGAGGCCTCAATGCAGTCACCAGGACTGATGCCTATCCCATACCAAGGGCAGATGAGCTAATTGATACTTTGGCCTCAGCCAAATATCTGAGTACATTTGACCTAACAGCTGGCTACTGGCAGATCAGATTAGCTGATGATGCAAAAGCCAAAACAGCATTTTCGACCCCTGGTAGGCACTACCACTTTGTGGTGATGCCCTTTGGATTGAAAAATGCACCTGCCACTTTTCAGAGGTTGGTGAATAAAGTTCTGGCAGGGATGGAAACTTATTGCTCAGCTTATCTAGATGATATTGCTGTCTTTAGTTCCTCCTGGCAGGATCGCCTGGTCCACCTCAGAAATGTTTTGGAGGCCCTGCAGAAAGCAGGCCTCACTATCAAGGCCACTAAGTGCCAGATAGGGCAGAGTCAGGTTGCGTACCTGGGCCACCTTGTGGGTGGAGGCCAGGTTCAGCCTTTACAGAGCAAAATCCAAACCATAATGGAATGGATCGCTCCAACCACCCAGACACAGGTGAGAGCCTTCTTAGGCCTGACTGGGTACTATAGGAGGTTTGTGAAGGGATATGGATCTATAGTGACCCCTTTGAATGATCTGACCTCAAAGAAAATGCCAAAAAAGGTTCAGTGGACAGCTAGCTGTCAGAAAGCATTTGAAGACCTAAAGCAGGCCATGTGCACTGCCCCCATCTTACAGAATCCAGACTACACCAAAAAGTTCATTGTCCAAACAGATGCTTCTGAGCTGGGTGTGGGAGCTGTACTGTCTCAACTGAATGATGAAGGTCAAGACCAGCCAGTAGCTTTTATTAGCAGGAGGCTGACCCCTAGAGAGAAACGTTGGTCAGCTATAGAGAGGGAGGCCTTTGCTGTGGTGTGGGCCCTGAAGAAGCTGAGGCCATACTTGTTTGGCACTCACTTCATAGTTCAGACTGACCACAAGCCCCTCCTATGGCTTAAACAGATGAAAGGTGAAAACCCAAAACTTTTAAGGTGGTCCATTTCCCTCCAGGGAATGGACTATACAGTGGAACATAGGCCTGGGACCCAACATGCCAATGCAGATGGACTCTCAAGGTATTTCCACTTAGAGCACGAAGACTCAACTGGTCAAGGTTAGTTTAGTGTCCCTGCATTTGGAGGGTTGTGTAGGAGAGTAGAATCTGCCTCTTATGTTGCCCCCACTTTTTTCTGATGTTTACACTGGTTTCTGGCTGTAGTCTGGCTGGGACCCTGCCAATCAGGGCCCCAGCCTCTCTGTTCTCTCTAAACGACTTGGAGTGCACTATAGGTGCACTAGTGATTGGATACTGTGGTACCTTATGAGTCCCTAGTATATGGTACCTTAGGTACCAAGGGCATAGGTACTTCACAGGCCTACCAGGGGCTGAAGCATGTATTATGCCACCCCTGGGAAGCAGACTAAATCTGACACCACAGGCCTGCTACTGCAGCCTGGGTGAGGAGGTGCTAGCACCCCTCACTGAGATATGGGTTCCCCTTATCTCCCCTGCACACACATTTAAACCTATCAGTCACCCCTAAGGCAGGTCCTATCAATCCTGAGGGCAGGGTGCTTGGTTTCTATGTGAGAGGGTGCCTCTGCCTGAGCAGGGCCCCTCTGCAGCTCTCAGAGTCCATTCTCTGGGGTTGTTTGTGAATGCAGTCAAACCATATACTCTTAAGTGCATTATAAACCTCCCGGTTACTGCTAACTTTGGAATGGCTGCATCAAAACATGTCGTGTTTGGTGTCAAACACCTTGGAATCATACCCCCACACCAGGTACTGGTACTGGAGTATGATCCCACCCTTCAGGAGGGAAAGACATGTACCTACTGTGGAAATGCAGTAGAATCCTGAAGAGCCCTGGTATCACAAAATGGAAGCTACCAGTCACAGACACTGGGCTGCCCTCCTGCTGATGACCGAAACTCGCAGTGGAGGAAGCCCAACAATAGGTATCCTGTCGCAGGGAGGTGTGACCACCTCCCAGACAGGGTTTAGTGTATTGGGGCTGGGTGGGTGCACACCTAGAGTGCTTTGAAGTCCTGCACTGGGGGAGCAAAAGGCTCCTCTGTGCATACACCAGTTCAAACTGGCTCAGGGGCTACCTGCCTCTGCTCTGGCACAAAACTGGACAAATGGAAGTGGGTGTAGCCACCCACTCCCCTGACCATCCCATAGGTGGGGTCTTAGAGCTAGTCCCTCCCTTCCTTTTAGTATAAGGTAGGGAACCCTTGCCATTGCAAACTAGATCTCCCTGGATGACGCTCTACTGAAGAATCCCAGACCTTCAATGTTCCACTACCTCTGGAAGACTGAAGAATCTCCCTTGGAGTCAAGGAGTGACTCCCCTGCTTGGCAGGCACCAAATACTGAAATGATGGTCACAAACTACACCGCTTCTGCCAGAGCCCGAGATCCCTGCAGCCCAAGATGAGGATTTTCTGAGTTCTCCAAGGCCATCGTGAGTCCCCAGCAAAGCTGAGGCAAGTGGACCCCACGAGTGATGAGGAACCTTAGTCTCTGCGTATCGTGCACTATTGTTGGATACAGCCCCTTCACGACATTCTCCGAACCTGTGCTTTGGACCACATGTGGTCACAGCCTCTCGCAGGAATCCCTCTAAATATCAGAGGCCTACCCTGTCCCGAGTGACCGTGGGCCCCTGTTGAGTGAATCCTCCTGAGGCATCTTTGCGATCCCTTGCCAGCCGGCTTGTGGGTCCCCTGAAGAATTATCTACAGAACCAAAGGGCTTTCCTGATTGTTTTAGGCCTGCCCTGACTTACCTTCTCTGAGTGAGTCCCCCAGACCTTGCTGGTCTGCACCATTGACTTTTTGTCGTTTCCACAAGACTTGCTGTTACCAAGTCTTGTTTGCCCCAATCAGGTCGGCAACACCGCAGTCAGCTGCAGACTTTGTGGGACACACTGAATCCAGCTCCTGGTCATTATCAACACCTTCTGGACCTCGTGGCTGATGAGTCAAGACACCAATGAATGACCTGAATCTGTCGATGACGGTGGGCATTCATCTTCCTTGCCCCGGGTCACTGCCAAGTGACTTTGAACACTGTCCCCTCTGCTTTCAGGTCTTCCTTCTTCCAAATCCAGGCTTGGATTCCACCGGACACTTCTTCTGTCTTCACAAGCAGCAAGTCTTCATTGGCTCCCATTGAAAACGACGCCGCAACCCGATACCAAAGGAAACCTATGCATCCGGCTTCCCTGGGTGAGTTAACTCCAGCACTACAGTGCTCCTGTGGGTGTTGGCCCTAGAACTACTTACCCTGTAAGTGACTTGCTTATAGCTACTCCCGAAGTACCCTGAAACTCTTAATTTCCAAACTCGACTTGCCCCATTGAAGTCTACGGCGATCCGCGCCTGTGTTCACTCACTGCTTGTGTCCCCCGTGGGTCCTTTACTTACCTGCCCTGGGTGGTTTCGTGAGGCCCCAACACTTCTGAAGGCCCTAGGCCTTGTCCCTTTGCAAGTCGTTGTTCTTAAGTCTCTTTTTTAGTATATGGTCTGGTACGCCCTTAGGGCCCGAGCCATATTTGTGCTCAATTTGTTGTGAAACGTTGATTTGTGCATATGTTCCTGACTTCTAATCTCACAAGAGATTAGTAGAGAGTTGTTTAGTAATAAATACATATATATTTGATATATATACCTGTGTGGTGTCTTTTCATTTGGTGATTCAAGAGATTGTGTGGTAAAACAAGCTGCTTTACATTCCTCCAAGACCTAGCCTGAAGGCTGCTCTCCACAGCTACCACTAGGATAGCTTTCTTTAAAGGTTGTCTTAAACCTATCTACCATAAGAGTCGAATTGTACTGGTGCAAGGTGTCCACTTTAACTAGTGAACAGCATATACCAGGCCAACTTCTCACAGGTGCATAAAGCGGGAAGAGATATTCATAAACAGGCAAGATGGCGGAGAAACAAGCAAGAGAGGGGCAGAAAGAAGCAAGAGAAGTGCAGAAAGAATCAAGAGAAGTGAAGGTAGAAGCAACAGAGGTACAGAAGGAGGCAAGAGAACTGTAGAAAGAGTCAAGCGAGTTGAAGAAACGGGCAACAGAGGTGCATTGTAATAGGGGTGCAGACATAGACAAGAGAGGTGCATAAAGAGGCAAGAGGGGTACAGAAACAGACAAGAGGGGTGCAGAAAGAGGCAAGAGAAGTGCTGCCAGAAGCAACAGAGGTCCATAAAGAGGCAAGAGAAGTACAGAAAGAAGCAAAAGAAATGCAGAAAGAGACAAGAGACGTGTAGAAAGAAGCAAGAGAGGTGCATAAAGAGGCAAGAGAGGTGCAGAAAGAGGCAAGAGGGATGCAGGAACAGGCAAGAGAGGAGGAGAAAGAGGGAAGGGGGTGCAGAAACAGGTAAGAGTGATGCAGAAAGAAGAAAGAGGGGTACAGAATTATGCAAAAGGGGTGCAGAAAGAAGCAAGAGAGGTGCAGAAAGGGGAAAGAGGGGTACAGAATGAGGCAAGAGCAGTGCTGAAATAAGTAACCAAGGTGCAGAATGAGGCAAGAGAAGTGCAGAAACAAGGAACACAAATCCAGAAAGAGGCAAGAGAAGTGCAGAAAGAAGCAACAGATGTACAGAAAGGGGCAAGAGAGGTGTAGAAAAAGGGAATAGGGGTGCAGACAGATGCAAGAGATGTACAGAAAGAGGCAAGAAGGGTGCAGAAAGAGGCAAGAGAGGTGCAGAAATGTACAAGAGAGGTGCAGAAAGAAGCAAGAGAGGTATAGAAAGTAACAAGAGAAGTTCAGAAAGAAGCAACAGAGGTGCAGAAAGAGGCAAGAGAGGTGTCAAAAGAAGCAAGAGAAGTGCTGAAAGAAGCAACTGAGGTGCATAAACAGACAAGAGAGTGCAGACAGAGGGAAGAGGGGAGCGGAAAGAGGTAAAAGTGGTACAGAAAAAGACAAGAGGGGTGCAGAAAGAAGTAACAGAGGTGCAGAATGAGGCAAGAGAGGGGCCGAAACAGGCAAGAGAAGTAAAGAAAGAGGCAAGGAAAGTGCTGAAAGAAGCAACAGAGGTGCAGAAAGAAGCAGAAGTGATGAAAGAGACAAGAAAATTACAGAAAGAAAAAGGAGAGGTGCAGAAAAAAGCAAGACAAGTGCAGAATGAGGATAGAGAGGTGCAGAAAGAGGCAAGAGAAGCCCAGAACAAAGCAACAGAGGTACAGAAAGAGGCAAGAGAAGTGTAAAAAGAGGGAAGAGAGGTGCAGAAAGAGGGAAGAGGGATGCAGACAGAGGCAAGAGAGGTCCAGAAAGCGGCAAGTCTAGTTCAGAAACAGACAAGAGGGGTGCAGAAAGAGGCATGAGAAGTGCAGAAAAAGCAACAGAAGTGCAGAAGGAGGCAAGAGAGTTGCATAAAGAGGGAAGAGGGTACAAAAAGAGGCAAGAGGGATACAAAAAAGGCAAGCAAAGTACTGAAAGAATCAAAAGAGGTGGAGAAAGAGGCAAGAGAAGTGCAGAAAGAGGGAACAAAAATGCAGAGAGAGGCAAGAGAAGTGTAGAAAGAAGCAACAGAGGTGCAGACAGAGGCAAGAGAGGTACAGAAAGAGGAAAGAGAGGTGCAGAAGGAGGGAAGAGGGATGCAGACAGAGGCAAGAGAGATGCAGAAAGATGCAAGAGGGGTGCAGAAACAGACAAGATGGTTGCAGAAACAGGCGAGAGAAGTGCACAAAGAAGCAACAAAGGTGCAGAAGGAGGAAAGATAACTGCAGAAAGAGGTAAGAGAGTTACAGAAACAGCAAAGAGAGGGGCAGAAAGAGGGAAGAGGTATTCAGAAACAGGCAAGACAGCAGAGAAGGAAGCAAGAGAGGGGCAGAAAGAAGCAAGAGAAGTGCAGAAAGAATCAAGAGAAGTGAAGGTAGAAGCAACAGAGGTTCAGAAGGAGGCAAGAGAACTGCAGAAAGAGGCAAGTGAGTTGAAGAAACGGGCAACAGAGGTGCAACAAGAGAGAAGAGGGGTGCAGAAAGAGGCAAGAGGGATACAGAAAGAAGCAAAAGAAATGCACAAAGAAGCAACAGAGGTGCAGAAACAGGCAAGAGAGGTGCAGAAAGAGGAAAGAGGGATGCAGAAAGAAGCAAGAGAAGTGCAAAAAGAAGCAACAGAGGTACAGAAACAGGAAAGAGAGGTGCAGAAAGAGGGAAGAGGGATGCAGAAAGAAGCCATATAAGTGCAGAAAGAAGCAAAAGAAATGCAGAAAGAGGAAACAGAGGTACAGAAAGAGGCAAGAGAGGTGCAGAAATTTGTAATAGGGATGCAGACTAGGCAAGAGAGGTGCATAAAGAGGCAAGAGGGGTACAGAAACAGACAAGAGGGGTGCAGAAAGAGGCAAGAGAGGTGCTGACAGAAACAACAGAGGTGCAGAAAGAGGCAAGAGAAGTGCAGAAAAGCAAAGGAAATGTAGAAAAAGACAAGCGACGTGTAGAAAGAAGCAAGAGAGGTGCAGAAAGAGGCAAGAGGGATGCAGAAACAGACAAGAGGGGTGCAGAAAGGCAAGAGAGGTGCAAAAAAAGCAACAGAGGTGCAGAAGGAAGCAAGAGAACTGCAGAAAGAGGTAAGAGAGTTGCAGAAACAGGCAAGAGAGGAGCAGAAAGAGGGAAGGGGGTGCAGAAACAGGAAAGAGAGGTACAGAAAGAAGAAAGAGGGGTGCAGAATGATGCAAAAGGGGTGCAGAAAGAAGCAAGAGAGGTGCAGAAAGGGGCAAGAGTGGTGCAGAATGAGGCAAGAGCAGTGCTGAAATAAGTAACCGAAGTGCAGAATGAGGCAAGAGAAGTGCAGAAAGAAGGAACATAAATGCAGAAAGAGGCAAGAGAAGTGCAGAAAGAAGCAACAGATTACATAAAGGGGCAAGAGAGGAGCAGAAAAAAAGGGAATAGGGGTACAGACAGATGCAAGAGATGTATAGAAAGGGGCAAGCAGGGTACAGAAAGAGGCAAGAGAGGTGTAGAAATTTACAAGAGAAGTGCAGAAAGAAGCAACTGAGGTGCAGAAAGAGTCAAGAGTGGTGCAGAAAGAGGCAAGATAAGTGCAGAAAGATGTAACAGAGGTGCAGAAAGAGGCAAGAGAAGTGCAGAAAGATACAAAAGAAATGCAGGAGGCAAGAGAAGTGCAGAAAGAAGCAACAGAGGTGCAGAAAGAGGCAAGTGAAGTGCAGAAAGAGGGAAGAGAGGTGCAGAAAAAAGAACAGAGGTACAGAAGGAGGCAAGAGAACTGCAGAAAGAGCCAAGAGAGTTGCAGAAACAGAAAAAAGAGGTGTAGAATTAGAGAACATGGGTGCAAACAAAGGCAAGAGAGGTGCATTATGAGGGTAGATGGTACAGAAAGAGGCAAGAGGGGTGCAGACTTTTGCAAGAGTGGTGCAGAAAGAAGCAAGAGCAGTGCAGAAAGAACCAACAGAGGTGCAGAAAGAGGAAGAAGGGATGCAGAAAGAGGCTAGAGAAGTGCAGAAAGAGGCAAGAGGGGTGCAGAAACAGACAAGAGATGTTCAGAAAGACGGAACAGGGTACAGAAATAGGCAAGAGAGGTGCAGAAACAAGGAAGAGAGGTATAGAAACAGACAAGAGAAGTACAGAAAGAGGCAATAGAAGGGCAGAAAGAGGCAAGAGATGTGCAGAAAGAGGGACGAGGGGTGCAGAAAGAGGCAAGAGGGGTGTAGAATGAGGCAAGAGGGATGCAGAAAGAAGCAATAGAGATGCTAAAAGAGGCAAGAAAGGTGCAGAAACATGCATGAAAAGTGCAGAAAAAGGCAAAAGAAGTGCTGAAAGAAGCAAGAGAGGTGCAGAAAGAAGCAAAAGAAGTACAGGGAGAAGAAACAGAGGTGCAGAAGGAGGCAAGAGAACTTCAGAAAGAGGCAAGCGAGTTGCAGAAACAGGCAACAGAGGTGCAGAAAGAGAGAAGAGGGGTGCAGAGAAAGAGGCAAGAGGGATACAGAAAGAAGCAAAAGAAGTGCAGAAAGAAGCAACAAAGGTGGAGAAACAGGCAAGAGCGGTGCAGAAAGAGGGAAGAGGGATGCATAAAGAAGCAAGAGAAGCAGAAAGAAGCAAAAGAAATGCAGAAAGAGGCAAGAGAAGTGCAGAAAGAAGCAACAGATGTACAGAAAGGGGCAAGAGAGGTGCAGAAAAATGGAATAGGGTTACAGACAGATGCAAGAGATGTATAGAAAGGGGCAAGCAGGGTGCAGAAATTTGCAAGAGAAGTGCATAAAGAAGCAACTGAGGTGCAGAAAGAGTCAAGAGGGGTGCAGAAAGAGGCAAGATAAGTGCAGAAAGATGTAACAGAGGTGCAGAAAGAGGCAAGAGAAGTGCAGAAAGATACAAAAGAAATGCAGGAGGCAAGAGAAGTGCAGAAAGAAGCAACAGAGGTGCAGAAAGAGGCAAGTGAAGTGCAGAAAGAGGGAAGAGAGGTGAAGAAAGGGGAGAGGGGTGCAGGCAGAGGCAAGAAAGGTGCAGAAAGAGGAAAGTAGAGTTCAGAAACAGACAAGAGGGGTGCAGAAAGAGGCACGAGAAGTGCAGAAAGAAAAACAGAGGTACAGAAGGAGGCAAGAGAACTGCAGAAAGAGCCAAGAGAGCTGCAGAAACAGAAAAAAGAGTTGTAGAATTAGAGAACATGGATGCAAACAAAGGCAAGAGAGGTGCATTATGAGGGTAGAGGGTACAGAAAGAGGCAAGAGGGGTGCAGACCTTTGCAAGAGTGGTGCAGAAAGAAGCAAGAGCAGTGCAGAAAGAACCAACAGAGGTGCAAAAAGAGGCAAGAGGGGTGCAGAAAGAGGCAAGAGAAGTGCAGAAAGAAGCAATAAAAGGTACAGAAAGAGGCAAGAGGGGTGCAGAAAGTTGTAAGAGAGGTGTAGAAAGAAGTAAGAGCAGTGCAGAAAGAACCAACAGAGTTGCAGAAAGAGGAAAAAGTGATGCAGAAAGAGGCTAGAGAAGTGCAGAAAGAGGCAAGAGGGGTGCAGAAACAGACAAGAGATGTTCAGAAAGACAGACCAGGGTACAGAAATAGGGAAGAGGGGTGTAGAAACAAGGAAGAGAGGTATAGAAACAGACAAGAGAGGTACAGAAAGAGGGAACAGAGGTGTATGAAGAGGCAAGAGATGTGCAGAAAGAGGGATGAGGGGTGCAGAAAGAGGCAAAAGAAGTGCTGAAAGAAGCAAGAGAGGTGCAGAAAGAAGCAAAAGAAGTGCAGGTAGAAGAAACAGAGGTGCAGAAGGACGCAAGAGAACTGCAGAAAGAGGCAAGAGAGTTGCAGAAACAGGCAACAGAGGTGCAGAAAGAGAGAAGAGGGGTGCAGAGAAAGAGGCAAGAGGGATACAGAAAGAAGCAAAAGAAGTGCAGAAAGCAACAAGGTGGAGAAACAGGCAAGAGCGATGCAGAAAGAGGGAAGAGGGATGCATAAAGAAGTAAGAGAAGTGCAGAAAGAAGCAAAAGAAATGCAGAAAGAGACAAGAGAAGTGTAGAAACAAGTAACAGTGGTGCAGAAAGAAGAAACAGAGGTACAGAAAGAGTCAAGAGAGGTGCAGACATTTGGAATAGGTGTGCAGACAGAGTCAAGAGAGTTGCATAAAGAGGCAAGAGGGGTGCAGAAACAGACAAGAGGGGTGCAGAAAGAGGAGAGAGAGAAGTGCTGACAGAAGCAACAGAGGTGCAGAAAAAGGCAAGAGAAGTGCGGAAAGAAGCAAAAGAAATGCAGAAAGAGACAAGAGAAGTGTAGAAAGAAGCAACAGAGGTGCAGAAAGAGGCAAGAGAGGTGCAGAAAGAGGGATTCAGAAACAGACAAGATGGGTGCAGAAAGAGGCAGGAGAAGTGCAAAAAGAAGAAACAGAGGTACAGAAGGAAGCAAGAGAACTGCAGAAAGAGGTAAGAGAGTTGCAGAAACAGGCAAGAGAGGAGCAGAAAGAGTTGTGCAGAAACAGGCAAGAGGGGTGCAGAAAGAAGCAGGAGAGGTGCAGAAAGAAGCAAGAGAAGTGCTGAAAGAAGCAACAGAGGTGCAGAAGGAGCCAAGAGAACTGCAGAAGGAGGCAAGAGAGTTGCAGAAAGAGGCAAGAGAGATGCAGAAAGAGGGAAGAGTGGTGCAGAAAGACGCAAGAGGGGTGCATAATGAAGCAAGAGAGGTGCAGAAAAAAGCAAGAGAAGTGAACAAAGATGCAACAGAGGGGCAGAAAGAGGCAAGGGAACTGCAGAATGAGGCAAGATAGTTGCAAAAACAGGAAAGAGAGGTGCAGAAAGAGGGAAGAGTGGTGCATAAAGAAACAAGAGAAGTGCAGAAAGGGGGAGCAGAGGTGCATAAGGAGGCAAGAAAGCTGCAGAAAGAGGCAAGAGAGTTGCAGAAACAGGCAAAAGAGATGCAGAAAGAGGGAACATGGGTGCGTACAGAGGCAAGAGAGTTGCAGAAAGAGGGAAGAGGGGTACAGAAGGAAGCAAGAGGAGTGTAGGCATTTGTACGAGAGGTGCAGAAAGAAGCAAGAGCTGTCCAGAAAGAACCATCAGAGGTGGAGAAAGAGGCAAGAGTGGTACAGAAAGAGGCAAGATGGGTGTAGAAGGAGGCAAGAGGGGTGTAGAAAGAGGCAAGAGGGGTGCAGAAATAAGCAACAGAGGTGCAGAAACAGGCAGGAGAGGTGCAGAAAGAGGGAAGAGGGATGCATAAAAAAGCAAGAAAAGTGCAGAAAGAAGCAACAGAGGTGCAGAATTAGGCAAGATAACTGGAGAAAACGGCAAGAGAGTTGCAGAAACAGGCAAGAGAGATGGAGAAATAGGGTTGAGGGGTGCAGAAAAAGGTAAGATGTATGCAGAAAGAAGCAAGAGATGTGCAGGTAGAAGCAAGAGAAGTGCAGAAAGAAGAAAGATAGGAGCAGAAGTAGGCAAGAGAACTGTAGAAAGAGGCAAGAGAGTTGCAGAAACCTGCAAGAGAGGTGCAGAAAGAGGCAAGAGAAGTGCTGAAAGAAGGAATAGAAATGCAGAAAGAGACAAGAGAAGTGAAGAAAGAAGCAAAAGGAATGCAGAAAGAGGCAAGAGAGTTGCAGAAACAGGCAAAAGAGGTACAGGAAGATGGAACAGTGGTGCAGAAAGAGGCAAGAAACGTTCAGAAAGAAGCAAATGAGGGGCAGAAGTTTGGAAGAGAGGTGTAGAAAGAAGCAAGAGCAGTGCAGAAAGAACCAACAGAGGTATAGAAAGAGGCAAGAGAGTTACAGAAACAGGCAGGAGAGGTGCAGAAAGAGGGTTGAGGGGTGCTGAAAAAGGCAAGATGGGTGCATAAAAAAGCAAGAGCGGTGCAGAAGAAGCAAGAGAAGTGCAGAAAGAAGCAACAGAGGTGCATAAGCAGGCAAGAGAACTATAGAAAGAGGCAAGAGAGTTGCAGAAAAAAGAGAAGAGAGGTTCAGAAAGAGGCAAGAGTGGTGCAAAAAGAGGCAAGAGAGGTGCAGAAAGAGGCAAGAGAAGTGCTGAAAGAAGCAACAGAGATGCAGTAAGAGGCAAGTGAAGTGAACAAAGAAGGAATAGAAATGCAGGAAGTGGAAAGAACAGTTCAGAAAGAAGCAGAAGGAATTCAAAAAGAGGCAAGAGTAGTGCAGATAGAAGGAAGAGGGGTACAGACAGAGGCAAGAGTGGTGCAGAAAGAGGCAAGAGGGGTGCAGAAAGAGGCAAGAGAGGTGCAGAAAGAGGCAAGAGCGTTGCACAAAGAGGAAAGAGAGGTGGAGAAATGTTCAAGAGAGGTGCAGAATGATAGACAGGAGAACAGAAAAAAGCAAGAGAAGTGCCAAAAGAAGCAACAGAGGTGTAGAAAGAGGCAAGAGGGGTACAAAAAGAGGCAAGAGGGGTGCATAAATTTGGAAGAGAGGTATAGAAAGAAGGAAGAGCCGTGCAGAAAGAACCAACAGAGGTGCAGAAAGAGGGAAGAGAGGTGTAGAAACAGGCAAAAGAGGTGCAGAAATAGGGAATAGAGGAGCAGAAAGAAGCCAGAGAGGTGCAGAAAGAGTGCAGGAGGATGCAGAAAGAGACAAGAGGGGTGTAGAAAGAGGCAAGAGGGGTGCAGAAAGAGGCAAGAGAGGTGCAGCAATTTGCAAGAGAGGTGAAGAAAGAAGCAAGAGAGGTACAGAAAGAAACAAGAGAAGTGCAGAAAGAAGAAACAGATGTGCAGAAAGAGGCAAGAGCGTTACAGAAAGAGGCAAGAGAAGTACAGAAATAAGTAACAGAGGTGCAGAAAGAGGCAAGAGATGTGCAGAAAGAAGCAAGAAAGGAGCATGAAAAACGCAAGAGAAGTGCAGAAAGAAGCAAAAGAGGTACAGAAAGAGGCAAGAGGGGTGCAGAAAGATGCAATAGTAGTGCAGAAAGAAGCAACAGAAATGCAGAAAGGAGCAGGAGGAGTGTAGAAAGAGACAAGAGAGTTTCAGAAACAGGCAAGAGAGGATCAGAAAGAGGGGTGCAGAAACAGGCAAGAGGGGTGCAGAAAGAAGCAGGAGAGGTGCAGAAAGAAGCAAGAGAAGTGCTGAAAGAAGCAACAGAGGTGCAGAAGGAGCCAATAGAACTGCAGAAAGAGGCAAGAGAACTGCAGAATGAGGCAAGATAGTTGCAAAAACAGGAAAGCGAGGTGCAGAAAGAGGGAAGAGAGGTGCATAAAGAAACAAGAGAAGTGCAGAAAGGGGAAACAGAGGTGCATAAGGAGGCAAGAAAACTACAGAAAGAGGCAAGAGAGTTGCAGAAACAGGCAAAAGAGGTGCAGAAAGAGGGAACATGGGTGCATACAGAGGCAAGAGAGTTGCAGAAAGAGGGAAGAGGGTTGCAGAAGGAGGCAAGAGGAGTGCAGGCATTTGTATGAGAGGTGCAGAAAGAAGCAAGAGCTGTCCAGAAAGAACCATCAGAGGAGGAGAAAGAGGCAAGAGTGGTACAGAAAGAGGCAAGATGGGTGTAGAAGGAGGCAAGAGGGGTGTAGATAGAAGCAACAGAGGCGCAGAAACAGGCAGGAGAGGTGCAGAAAGAGGGAAGAGGGATGTAGGAGAGTAGGATCTGCTTCACATGGGTACCCCCACTTTTTGCTGATGCTTCACTGTTTTTCGACTTTAGTCTGGCTGGGGCCCTGCTAATCAGAACCCCAGCCTAGCTGCTTCCTCTCTAAAATGGTTTCCATGTGCCTTAGGCACATCTCTAATTGGAATCTGGAGTGCCCTTATAAGTCCCTAGTATATGGTATACTATGTACCAAGGGCATAGGTACCGCAGAGGCCTACCAGAGGCTGCAGCATGTATTATGCCACCCCTGGAAGGCCATCCAAAATGACACCACAGGTCTGCTACTGCAGCCTGGGTAAGGTGGTGCATGCACCCCTTACTGTGATATAGGTTACCTATATCATTACATACATACACACATGTAAACCTATAAGTCACTCCTATGGCAGGCCTTATCAATCCTGAAGGCAGAGTGCATGGTTCCTATGTGAGAGGATGCCCCTGCATGAGCAGGGCCCCTCTGCAGTGTTCGGAGACCCTTGTCTGATGCTGTTTGTAGTGCAGCCTGACCATATACTCTTAAGTGCATTATAACTTAATGTTAAATGCTAACTTTGGGATGGCTGCCCGGAAACATGTCGTGTTTGGTGTCAAACATCTTGGAATACTACCCCCCGCCAATTCTGGCGGCGGGGGTAGCATTCCACCCTTCTAGAGGGAGAGACATGTTAACCCTGGCTTGCCCGGTAACTTCTTTCCAAAGCCCCAGCATCACAAAATGGATGCTGCTGCCACAGACACAAGTCTGGCCTCCTGATGTTGACCGAAACTCCGGCAGGGGAGGCCTGGACAATAGGTTTCCTGTCACAGGGAGGTGTAACCACCTCCCCAGACAGGATAATGTGTATTGGGGCTGGGCGGGAGCACTTTCTGGTGCTTTGAAGTCCTGCACTGGGGGCACATTTGGTGTCCTCGTGCATACCCCAGTTCAAACCGGATCAGGGGCTTCCAGCCCCTGCTTTGGCACGAACTGGACAAAGGGAAAGGGGTGTAGCCACCCCTCTGCCCTGACCCACCCATAGGTGGGACTACAGAGTAAGTCCAACCCCTAAACTTAGTATAAGTATAGGACCCCAGTCCCTAGGACTTTAGATATTCCCTGGACGAAACTCTGATACAAAATCCTGGACCTTCGACGCTCTACTTCAAGATTAGAGGACTGAAGAATCTCCCTTGGGGTCAAGGAGTGACTCCCCTGCTTGGCAGGCACCAAAGAAGCATCTGTCCGGTCTGCATCTCTGAGGCTCCCATCGGACGCCAAAGTCTTTGCATCACCAGAGGTATATTTCCAGACTTCTCCGAGGCTGCCCTGAGTCCCCAGCGAAGCTGAGGCCCGTAGCTGTCATGGGTAACGAGGAACCATGACCCCTGTACACCGAGCACATTTGCAAGTGCATCCTCTTCCTGGACTCCCACGAAGTTGTGCTTGGGCTCCGAGTAGCCCCCGTCTCCAGCACCGAATGCACTGAAGATCACTGGCCTCCACTCCACGAGTGTCCTGTGAGCAAGCTCCACGTGCACCGTCTCGAGGCTCCTTCACGGTTGCTAGTCCATTGGCTAGTAGCCCTCCACGAAGGCCAATCCTTTTCTTCTTGGGCTCCCTGGTTGCTCCATGCTTGCCCTCACTTACCCTTGCTGGGTGAGTTCCTCAGACGTTGCTGGTCTGAACAATCGTCTATCTTCATCTTCATCGAGACTTGCCATTGCCAAGGCTTGTTGGGTCCAATCCGGTCGCCAACACATCAGCACTCGACACACATCATGTACTAGCATGAATCCTGCTCCTGGTTGCCGACATCACCTCCTGGACCTCGTGGCTGCAGAGACAAGATGACTGTCAACCATCCTGAAGCAGCCAACATCGGTGGGCATCCGTCCATCGCCTTCCTGGTCACTGGCTAGTGACCCAGACTCTGTCCCCTCTGCTTTCAGGTTCTTCAGATCTCCGATCCACTCTTGGATCCACCCAGACACTTTCCACTTGGTCGCCAGCAGCACTTTGCAGCAGATCGCCATTCAAATCGACAACAAAACCCGAACCCGAAAGGCTTCATGCACCCGGCTTCCCTGGGTGAGGTAACAAGAGTACTCCAGTGCTCCCGTGGGTAGAGACTCTAGAAAGACCTAGTTCTCAAAGGGTTTGCTCCAAGTCCTTCTTTAAGTGTCCCTTTTCTTTAAATTTCCAACCGCGACTTTCCCCATTGAAGTTAACCTACCAGAGTGGGGATGATATCCACAAGTGGATAACTGCTATGGAGAGGGCCTGTAGAGTACAGCAGGTCCCCCAAAAGCAGTGGGCAGCAATCTTGTGGCTCTCCTTTTCAGATAAAGGTAGAGACAAGCTCCCCACTGTTAAAGAAGAGGATGCTGATGATTATGAAGTCCTGAAGAGTGCACTGATAGATGGGTTTGGCTTAACCACTGAGCAGTACAGGTTGAAGTTCAGAGACACCCAGAAGGCACAGACTCAGGACTGGACTGACTTTGTTGATTGTGCAACCAAGGCTCTGGAGGGTTGGCTGGTTGGCAGTAGGGTTACTGATTTCAAGGGATTGTATAATCTGATAATGAGAGAACAGATCCTCAATAATTGCCAGAACCAGTTGTTGCATCAATACCTGGTGGACTCAGAGCTGACCTCTCCCCAAGAATTGGGAAAGAAGGCAGACAAATGGGTCAGAACCAGGGTGAGGCAGAAAACCCAGAACCAAGGGGGTGACACAAAGAAGCAGGATTCTAAGGGCTCTGAGAAAGGTGGGGATAAGGCAAAAGACCAGAAGTCTTCACAAGGGCCCCAAAAATCTGCATCTGGTGGGGAGTCACAGTCCAACAAGGGAAAAGGCCAAAAGAAGTCCTGGTGCAAATTCTGTAAACAGAAAGGGCACTGGACTTCTGACTGTACCAAGTCCAAAGACCAAACCACCACCACTCCTGCCCCTAAGGCAACTGTTCCCCCAAGTCCAGCTACTGGTGGAGGTGGTAATCAGAATAAGGGTGTAATAGGGTTGACCCTGGGTTCTGAAGTGGACTCTGACTTAGTCAGAGTACCCACTCAGGCAATGCTGATTTGTGATGGAGACATTGACATGTCCTTCCTAGTAAGCCCCAGTAATCTGGGCAAATACAAACAGCAGCCTGTAATAAATGGCAAACAGGCTTTGGCATTTAGGGACACAGGTGCTAGTTTCACCATGGTGGCATTGGATCTTGTGGACCCTGAACAGATCATCCTGGGCGAAATGTACCAGGTGACCAATGCAAGCAATGTCAGGACCAACCATAGTCTGGCAGTTGTGAATTTCTCCTGGGGAGGGGTAACTGGCCTCAAGAAGGTTGTAGTCAATGCTGACCTCCCTGTAGAATGTCTGTTGGGCAATGATCTAGAGACTTCAGCCTGGTCTGACATAGAGTTATGGACTCATGCTGAGATGTTGGGCATCCCTGCAGAGGTATTTGCTGTGACCAGGTCACAAGCAAGAAAGCATACACTGAACCAGCTCTGGATCCTGGAACAATGGACCAGATGCTTCCCAAGAGGAGAGCAGTAGGGTAAAGGCAGTGCCTTCCCCTCTGTCTCAGATCACAGATTCACCTCCAGAGGGAGGTGAAGCAGATGCTGAAGAAGGAACTGCCCCAGAGGGACTTGAGCCTGATCAGGTTGAGTTCTTGGGAGCAGGAGGCCCTTCTAGGGAATATCTGAGTAAGGAGCAACAGTGCTGCCCCTTTCTTGAACCCCTCAGACAGCAGGCTGCTGCTGAGGCTGCTGGGAGTGCTAGTGGGTCCCATAAAGTTTATTGGGATGAGGGACTCCTATATTCTGAGGGTAGAGACCCAGCCCCTGGAGCCACCAGGAGGTTGGTAATACCTCAGAAGTTTAGGGGGTTCCTCTTGACCTTAGCACATGATATCCCTTTAGCAGGTCACTTGGGCCAAAACAAGAAATGGGACAGGCTTGTTCCACATTTTCATTGGCCACATATGTCAGAGGACACAAAGGAGTTTTGTCGCTCCTATGTCACATGCCAAGCCAGTGGTAAGGCAGGTGGCACAACAAAGGCCCACCTGTGGTGGGGGTACCCTTTGAAAGGATAGGGATTGACATTGTTGGTCCCCTTGACCCTCAAACTGCATCTGGGCAAAGATTTGTCCTGGTGGTAGTGGATCATGCCACCAGGTACCCAGAGGCAATTCCCCTGAGGACCACCAAAGCCCCTGTGGTGGCAAGAACCCTCATTGGAGTTTTCTCCAGAGTGGGTTTCCCAAAGGAGGTCATATCTGACAGAGGTACAAACTTCATGTCAGGATATCAGAAAGCAATGTGGAAGGAGTGTGGTGTAACTTACAAGTTCACCACCCCCTATCACCCACAATGCAATGGGTTGGTTGAAAGGTTCAACAAAACCCTGAAGGGAATGATTAAGGGACTCCCAGAGAAGCTTAGGCGGTAATGGGACCTTCTTCTTCCTTTCCTGTTATTTGCATACAGAGAAGTTCCACAGAAGGGGGTTGGTTACAGCCCATTTGAGCTTCTGTTTGGGCACCCTGTAAGAGGTCCATTGTGTTTGGTTAAAGAGGGCTGGGAGTTACCTCTCAAACCCCCCAAACAGGATGTGATGGACTATGTACTTGGTCTCCGCTCCCGGATGGCCGAATACAAAGGGAAAGGCAACTAAAAACCTGGAGGCCAGCCAAGAATTGCAAAAAGCTTGGCATGACCAAAAGGCTGTGCTGACTGTGTACCAGCCAGGACAGAAAGTGTGGGTGTTGGAGCCTGTGGCCCCAGCAGCCCTCCAGGACAAGTGGAGTGGACCCCATACCATAGTTGAACAGAAGGGAGAAGTCACCTATCTGGTTAATCTTGGAACTCCCAGGAGCCCCCTGAGGGTGCTCCATGTCAACAGATTAAAACCATATGTTGACAGGGCTGACATGGGCTTGCTCATGGCAACTGATGAGGACCAGGAGGAGGAGAGTGACCCTCTCCCTGACCTGCTCTCTCAGAACCCTGATGATGGGTCAGTAGATGGTGTTGCTTTGGCAAGCAGCCTCACTGACCATCAGCAAACTGAGTGCAGACAAGTTCTGCAACTGTTTAGACATATGTTTAGCCTGACCCCTAGTCAGACTACCTGGTGCACCCATGAGGTGGACACTGGAGATAGTCTGCCTGTCAAGAAGAAAATCTACATGCAACCTGACCATGTCAGGGACTGTATCAGGACTGAAGTCCAGAAAATGTTGGAGCTAGGTGTAATTGAGCCTTCAGATAGCCCTTGGGCTAGCCCAGTAGTCCTGGTACCCAAGCCTCATACCCAGGGTGGTAAGAAAGAAATGAAGTTTTGTGTAGACTACAGAGGCCTCAATGCAGTCACCAGGACTGATGCCTATCCCATACCAAGGGCAGATGAGCTGAGTGATACTTTGGCCTCAGCCAAGTATCTAAGTACATTTGACCTAACAGCTGGCTACTGGCAGCTCAGACTAGCTGATGATACAAAAGCCAAAACAGCATTTTCGACCCCTGGTGGGCACTACAACTTTGTGGTGATGCCCTTTGGATTGAAAAATGCACCTGCCACTTTTCAGAGGTTGGTGAATAAAGTTCTGGCAGGAATGGAAACTTATTGCTCATCTTATCTAGATGATATTGCTGTCTTTAGTTCCTCCTGGCAGGATCACCTGGTCCACCTCAGAAATGTTTTGGAGGTTCTGCAGAAAGCAGGCCTCACTATCAAGGCCACCAAGTGCCAGATAGGGCAAAGTCAGGTTGTGTACCTGGGCCACCTTGTGGGTGGAGGCCAGGTTCAACCTTTACAGAGCAAAATCCAAACCATAATGGAATGTGTTGCTCCAACCACCCAGACACAGGTGAGAGCCTTCTTAGGCCTGACTGGGTACTATAGGAGGTTTGTCAAGGGATATGGATCTATAGTGACCCACTTGAATGATCTGAACTCAAAGAAAATGCCAAAAAAGGTTCAGTGGACAGCTAGCTGTCAAAAGGCATTTGAAGACCTAAAGCAGGCCATGTGCACTGCCCCCATCTTACAGAGTCCAGACTACACCAAAACGTTCATTGTCCAAACAGATGCTTCTGAGCTGGGTGTGGGAGCTGTACTGTCTCAACTGAATGATGAAGGTCAAGACCAGCCAGTAGCTTTCATTAGCAGAAGGCTGACCCCTAGAGAGAAACGTTGGTCAGCTATAGAGAGGGAGGCCTTTGCTGTGGTGTGGGCCCTGAAGAAGCTGAGGCCATACTTGTTTGGCACTCACTTCATAGTTCAGACTGACCACAAGCCCCTCCTATGGCTTAAGCAGATGAAAGGTGAAAACCCAAAACTTTTGAGGTGGTCCATTTCCCTACAGGGGATGGACTATACAGTGGAACATAGGCCTGGGACCCAACATGCCAATGCAGATGGACTCTCAAGGTATTTCCACTTTGAACACGAAGACTCAACTGGTCAAGGTTAGTTTAGTGTCCCTGCGTTTGGGGGGTTGTGTAGGAGAGTAGGATCTGCCTCTTATGTTGCCCCCACTTTTTTCTGATGTTTACACTGGTTTCTGGCTATAGTCAGGCTGGGCCCCTGCCAATCAGGACCCCAGCCTCTCTGTTCTCTCTAAACGATTTGAAGTGCACTCTAGGTGCACTAGTGATTGGATACTGTGGTGCCTTATGAGTCCCTAGTATATGGTACCTTAGGTGCCCAGGGCATAGGTACTTCACAGGCCTACCAGAGGCTGCAGCATGTATTATGCCACCCCTGGGAAGCAGACTAAATCTGACACCACAGGCCTGCTACTGCAGCCTGGGTGAGGTGGTGCTAGCACTCCTCACTGAGATATAGGTTCCCTATATCTCTCCTGCACCCCTAAGGCAGGCCCTATCAATCTTGAGGGCAGGGTGCTTGGTTTCTATGTGAAGGGGTGCCTCTGCCTGAGCAGGGCCCCTCTGCAGCTCTCAGAGTCCATTCTCTGGTGCAGTTTGTAGATGCGGTTAAACCATATACTCTTAAGTGCATTATATCATGCGGTAAAATGCTAACTTTGGAATGGCTGCATCAAAACATGTTGTGTTTGGTGTCAAACATCTTGGACTACTACCCCCCACACCAGTTCTGGCGGCGGGGGTAGCATTCCACCCTTCTAGAGGGATAGACATGTACCCACTGTGGAAACACGGTAGAATCCTAAAGAGCCCTGGCATCACAAAATGGATGCCACCAGCCACATACACGGGGCTGCCCTCCTGCTGATGACCGAAACTCGCAGTGGAGGAAGCCCAACAAAAGGTATCCTGTCACAGGGAGGTGTAACCACCTCCCAGACAGGGTTTAGTGTATTGGGGCTGGGTGGGTGCACTCTTAGAGTGCTTTGAAGTACTGCACTGGGGGAGCAGAAGGCTCCTCTGTGCATATGCCAGTTCAAACCGGCTCAGGGGCTACCTGCCCCTGCTCTGGCATGAAACTGGACAAAGGGAAGTGGGTGTAGCCACCCACTCCCCTGACCCTCCCATAGGTGGGGTCTTAGAGCTAGTCCCTCCCTTCCTTGTTAGTATAAGGTAGGGAACCCTTGAACTTGTAAGTTATATATCCCTGTACGATGCTCTGAAGAAGAATCCTGGCCCTTTGACGTTCCACTACCTTTGGAAGACAGAATAATCTCCCTTGGAGTCAAGGAGTGACTCCCCTGCTTGGCAAGCACCAAAAACTACAAACGATGGTCGCAAACTACGCCGCTCCTGCCAGAGTCCAAAGTCCCTGCAGCCCAAGAAGTAGATTTCCTGTCTTCTCTAAGGCCATCGTGAGTCCCCAGTGAAGCTGAGGCAAGTGGACCCCACGAGTGATGAGGAACTGCGACCCCTGGGTACCATGCACTACTGTTGAGTGCAACCCCTCCACAACATTCTAGGAACCTGTGCTTTGGACCACGTGTGGTCCTAGCCTCCTGCAGGAATTCCTCTGAAGATCAGAGGCCTACATCATCACGAGTGACCGTGGGCCCCTGTTGAGCGAATCCTCCTGAGGCATCTTCACGATCCCTTGCCAGCTGGCCTGTGGGCCCCCTGAAGACTTTCCTAAGGAACCAAAGGGCTCCCCTGGTTTTTCCAGGCCTGCCCTGACTTACCTTCGCTGGGTGAGTCCCTCAGTCCTTGCTGGTCTACGCCATTACCTTTTCACACCTTTCCCAAGACTTGCTGTTACCAAGGCTTGTTGGCTCCAACCGAGTTGCCGACACTGCAGTAAGCTGCAGACATCGTGGGACATGCCAAATCCAGCTCCTGGTCATTGTTGACACCTCCTGGATCTCATGGCTGAAGAGTCAAGGCAACCATGAATGACCTGAATCCTGCGACGACGGTGGGCATCCATCTTCCTTGCCCCGAATCACTGCCAAGTGACTTTGAACACTGTCCCCTCTGCTTTCAGATCTTCCTTCTTCCAAATCCAGGCTTGGATTCCACCGGACACTTCTTCGGTCATCACAAGCAGCAAGTCTTCTTTGTTCGCCATTGAAAACGACGCCGCGACCCGACACCAAAGGGCACCTATGCACCCAGCTTCCCTGGGTGAGGTAACTCCAGCACTTCGGTGCTCCTGTGGGTGTGGGCCCTAGAACTCCTTACCCTGTAAGTGACTTGCTTGTAGGTTCTCCCGAAGTATCCTAAAACTCTTTATTTCCAACCGCGACTTGCCCCATTGAAGTCCACGGCGATCCGCGCCTGTGTATCCACACTGCACGCGTCCCCCGTGGGTCCTTTACTTACCTGCCTTGGGTGGTTTCGTTAGGCCCCAGCACTTCTGAAGGCCCTAGGCCTTGTCTCCCTGCAAGTCGTTGTTTCTAAGTCTCTTTCTTAGTATATGGTCTTGTACGCCCCTAGGGCCCCAGCAATATTGTGCTTAATTTATTGTGAAACGTTGAATTATGCATATGTTCCTGACTTCTAATCTCATAAAGAGATTAGTAGAGAGTTGTTTATTAATAAATACATATATATTTGATATATATACCTGTGTGGTGTCTTTTCATTTGGTGATTCAAGAGGTTGTGTGGTAAAACAAGCTGCTTTACATTCCTTCAAGACTTAGCCTGAAGGCTGCTCTCCACAGCTACCACTAGGATAGCTTTCTATAAAGGTTGTCTTAAACCTATCTACCATAAGAGTCGAATTGTACTGGTGCAAGGTGTCCACTTTAATTAGTGAACAGCATATACCAGGCCAACTTCTCACAAGAAGTGAAGAAAGAAGCAAAAGGAATGCAGAAAGAGGCAAGAGAAGTGCAGAAGAAAGTAACAGAGGTGCAGAAAGAGGCAAGATAGTTGCAGAAACAGGCAAAAGAGTTGCAGAAAGATAGAACAGTGGTGCAGAAAGAGGCAAGAGAAGTTCAGAAAGACGCAAATGAGGAGCAGAAGTTTGGAAGAGAGGTGTAGAAAGAAGCAAGAGCAGTGCAGAAAGAACCAACAGAGGTACAGGAAGAGGCAAGGGTGTTGCAGAAACAGGCAAGAGAGGTGCAGAAAGAGGGTTAAGGGGTGCAGAAATAGGCAAGATGGGTGCAGATAAAAGCAAGAGCGGTGCAGATAGAATCAAGAGAAGTGCAGAAAGAAGCAACAGAGGTGCATAAGGAGGCAAGAGAACTGTTAAAAGAGGCAAGAGAGTTGAAGAAAAAGAGAAGAGAGGTGCAGAAAGAGGCAAGAGTAGTGCAAAAAGAGGCAAGAGAGGTGCAGAAAGAGGCAAGAGAAGTGCTGAAAGAAGCAACAGAGATGCAGTAAGAGGCAAGAGAAGTGAAGAACGAAGGAATAGAAATGCAGGAAGAGGCAAGAGAAGTGCAGAAAGAAGCAGAAGGAATTCAGAAAGAGGCAAGAGTAGTGCAGAAAGAGTGAAGAGGGGTGCAGACAGAGGCAAGAGTGGTGCAGAAAGAGGCAAGAGCGGTGCAGAAAGAGGCAAGAGAGGTGCAGAAAGAGGCAAGAGTGTTGCACAAGGAGGAAAAAGAGGTTGAGAAATATGCAAGAGAGGTGCAGAATGATACACAGGAGAACAGAAAGAAGCAAGAGAAGTGCCAAAAGAAGCAACAGAGGTGCAGAAAGAGGCAAGAGTGGTGCAAAAAGAGGCAAGAGAAGTGCAGAAAGAAGCAAAAGAGGTACAGAAAGAGGCAAGAGGGGTGCAGAAATTTGGAAGAGAGGTGTAGAAAGAAGCAAGAGCCGTGCAGAAAAAACAACAGAGGTGCAGAAAGAGGTAAAAGAGGTGTAGAAACAGGCCAAAGAGGTGCAGAAAGAGGGAATAGAGGTGCAGAAAGAGGGAATAGAGGTGCAGAAAGAAGCCAGAGAAGTGCAGAAAGAGTGCAGGGGGCTGCAGAAAGAGGCAAGAGGGGTGTAGAAAGAGGCAAGAGGGGAGCAGAAAAAAGCAATAGAGGTGCAGAAACAGGCAAGAGAGGAGCAGAAAGAGGGAAGAGGGGTACAGAAAGAAGCAAGGGAAGTGCAGAAAGTAGCAACAGAGGTGCAGAGGAGGCATAGGAACTGGAGAAAGCAGCAAGTGAGTTGCAGAAACAGGCAAGAGAGGTACAGAAACAGGGTTGAGGGGTGCAGAAAGAGGCAAGGTGGGAGCAGAAAGAAGCAAGAGAGGTGTAGATTAAAGCAAGATAAGTGCAGAAAGAAGTAACAGAAGTGCAGAAGGAGGCAAGAGAACTATAGAAACAGGCAAGAGATTTGCAGAAACAGGCAAGAGAGGTACACAAAGAGGGAAGAGGGGTGTAGAAAGAGGCAAGAGTGGTGCAAAAAGAAGCAAGAGTGGTGCAGAAAGAAGCAAGAGAAGTCTAGAAAGAAGCAACAGAGGTGCAGAAAGAGGCAAGAGGGGTACAGAAAGAGGCAAGAGAAGTGCCGAAAGAAGCAAGAAAGATGCAGTAAGAGGCAAGAGATGTGCAGAAAGAAGCAAGAGAGGAGCAGAAAGAAGCAAGAGAAGTGCAGAAAGAAGCAAAAGAGGTGCAGAAAGGAGCAGGAGGAGTGCAGAAAGAGGCAAGAGAGTTGCAGAAACAGGCAAAAGAGGTGCAGAAAGAGGGAACAGGGGTGCAAGGGTAATGTCTGGGTCCTTAGATCAGTGCATGGGTAGTGCCTGAGTAAAAGGATGACTGCAAGAGTAATGACAGGGTCATTGGATGAGTGCAAGAGTACTACCTGAGTGATTGCATGAGTGCATGGGCAGGGCCTGAGTGATTGCATAAGTGCAGGGGTACTGCCTGGGTGATTAGATGAGTGGATGGGTACTGCCTGCTTGATTTCATGAATGTAAGATTAATGTCTGGGTGCTTAGATCAGTGCATGGGTAGTGTAAGAGTAAAAGGATGACTGCAAGATTAATACATGGGCCATTGCATGAGTGCATGTGTAGTGCCTAAGAGAATGGATGAGTGCATGGGTAGTGCTTGAGTGAATGGTTTAGTGCAAGAGTAGTGCCTGTGTGATTGCATGAGTGCATAAGTAGTGCCTGGTGTGAGAAGTTGGCCTGGCATATGCTGTCCACTATTTATAGTGGGCACCTTGTACCAGTCCAAACAACCCTTATTGGAGTTAGGTTTAAAGACAACCTTTATGAAAGCTATCCTAGTGGTAGCTGTGGAGAGCAGCCTTCAGGCTAAGTCTTGAAGGAATGTAAAGCAGCTTGTTTTACCAGTCTATAATCTCTTGAGTGACCAAATGAAAGAGCACCACACCAGGTATATATTCAAAATATATGTATTTATTGCTAAACACACACCCCTAGTCTCTTTATGAGGCTAGAGTTCTAAGTACACACGTTATAAGTTAAATAATCACAGTAATAGCACAAATACACGTTTGGGCCCTAGGGGCGTACCAAACCATATACCAATAAAGTGGTATAAGAACCATGACTGAGCTAGACACTAGGCCTAGAGCCTGTAGAAGTGCTTGGACCACAAGGAACCACCCAAGGTAGTGACACAGGGGACCCACGGGGGGCACATGCAGTGTGAGAACACAGCCACGAATCACCGTTAACTTCAATGGGCAAAGTCGCGATTAGGAATTTAAAGAAAAGGGACACTTAAAGAAGGACTTGGAGCAAACCCTTTGAGACTTAGGACTTTCTAGAGTCTCTACCCACGTGAGCACCGGAGTACTCGTTTTACCTCACCCAGGGAAGCCGGGTGCATAGGTGTCTTTCGGGGTCGGGTTTCGTCGTCGATTCCTATGGAGATCTGCTGCAAAGTGCTGCTGGCGACCAAGTGGAAAGTGTCCGGGTGGATCCAAGAGTGGATTGGAGATCTGAAGAACCTGAAAGCAGAGGGGACAGAGTCTGGGTCACTAGCCAGTGACCAGGAGGACGATGGACAGATGCCCACCGATGTCGGCTGCTTCAGGTGAGTTGATGGTTGTCTTGACTCCGCAGTCACAATGTCCAGGAGGCGTTGTCGGCAACCAGGAGCAGGATTCGGACTGTCCCACAACGTCTGCTGCTTGCTGAGGTATCGGCGACCAGATTGGGCCCAACAAGCCTTGGCAACAGCAAGTCATGTGGAAAGTGAAGAAGGACGATGGTGCAGACCAGCAAGGTCTGAGGAACTCACCCAGCAAAGGTAAATGAGGGCACGCCTGGAGCAACCAGGGAGCCCGAGAAGAAAAGGATTGGCCTTCGGGGAGGGCTACTAGCCAACGGCCTAGCAACCGCAAAGGAGCCTCGAGACGGTGCACGTGGAACTGGCTCACAGGACACTCGTGGAGTGGAGGCCAGTGATCTTCGGTGCAGTTGGTGCTGGAGGTGAGGGCTACTCGAAGCCTAAAGCACAACTTTGAGGGAATCCAGGAAGATGGTGCACTTGCAAATGTGCTTGGTGTCCAGGGGTCACAGTTCCTCGTTACCCCCAACAGCTATGGGCCTCAGCTTCGCTGGGGTCTCAGGGCAGCCTCGGGGAAGTCAGGAAATCCCCCTCTGGGGATGCAGGGACTTCAGAGTCCGGCAGGAGCTTCGTCGATGCAGACCGGACAATTGCTTCTTAGGTGCCTGCCAAGCAGGGGAGTCACTCCTTGACTCCAAGGGAGATTCTTCAGTCCTCTAATCTTAATGTAGAGCGTCGAAGGTCCAGGGTCTCATGTCAGAGTTTCATCCTGGGGTAATCTAAAGTCCTAAGGACGGGGTTCCTATACTTATACTAAGTTTAGGGGTTGGACTAACTCTGTGGTCCCACCTATGGGTGGGTCAGGGCAGAGGGGTGGTTACACCCCTTTCCCTATGTCCAGTTCGCGCCAAAATCAGGGGCTGGAAGCCCCTGGTCTGGTTTGAACTGGAGTATGCACAGGGACACCAAATGGGCCCCCAGTGCAGGACTTCAAAGCACCAGAGAGTGCTCCCGCCCAGCCCCCATACACATTCTCCTGTCCGGGGAGGTGATTACATCTCCCTGGACAGGAAACCTACTGTCCAGGCCTCCCCTGCCAGAGCTTCGGTCAGCAGCAGGAGGCCAGACTTGTGTCTGTGGCAGCAGCATCCATTTTGTGATGCTGGGGCTTCAGAAAGAAGTTACCGGGCAAACCAGGGTTAACATGTCTCTCCCTCTAGAAGGGTGGAATGCTACCCCCGCCACCAGAATTGGCGGGGAGGTAGTATTCCAAGATGTTTGACACCAAACACGACATGTTTTGGTGCAGCCATCCCAAAGTTAGCATTTAACGCGAGGTTATAATGCGCTTAAGAGTATATGGTCAGGCTGCACTACAAACAGCATCAGAGACGGGTCTCCGACCACTGCAGAGGGGCCCTGCTCATGCAGGGGCACCCCCTCACATAGGAACCATGCACTCTGCCTTCAGGATTGACAAGGCCTACCATAGGAGTGACTTATAGGTTTATATGTGTGTAGGTTTGTAATGATATAGGTAGCCCATATCATAGTAAGGGGTGCATGCACCACCTTACCCAGGCTGCAGTAGCAGACCTGTTGTATCAGTTTGGATGGCCTTCCAGGGGTGGCACAATACATGCTGCAGCCCCTGGTAGGCCTCTGAGGTACCTATGCCCTTGGTACATAGTATACCATATACTAGGGACTTATAAGGGCACTCCAGATTCCAATTAGAGATGTGCCTAAGGCACATGGAAACCATTTTAGAGAGGAAGCAGCTAGGCTGGGGTTCTGATTAGCAGGGCCCCAGCTAGACTAAGGTCGAAAAACAGTGAAGCATCAGCAAAAAGTGGGGGTACCCATGTGAAGCAGATCCTACTCTCCTACACCTGGGTGATTGCATGAGTGTGGGGGTAGTGCCCAGGTGATTATAAGAGTGCATGGGAAGTACCTGAGTGAAAGTATGAGTGCAAGGATAAAGCCTGGGTCATTGGAAGAGTGCATGGGTAGTCGTTGATGAAATAGATGAGTGCATGGGTAGTGCCTGAGTGAATGGTTGATTGCAAGAGTAGTGCCTCAGGGATTGCATGAGTGCATGGGAAGTACCTGGGTAATTGCATGAGTGCAGGGGTAGTCCTTGGGATATTGGATGAGTGTAATGGGTAGTGCCTGAGTGGAAGGATGGGTGCAAGAGTAGTGCCTGAGTGAATGCATAAGTTTATGGGTAGTGAGTAGGTGATTGCAAAAGTGCAGGGGTACTGTCTGGGTGATTGGATGAATGCATGGGTAGTGCCTGAGTGACTTCATAAGTGTAAGGGTAATGTCTGGGTACTTAAATCAGTGCATGGGTAGAACCTGAGCAAAAGGATGACTGCAAGAGTAGTGCCTGGGTCATTGCATGAGTGCATGGGTAATGCCTGAGGGAATGGGTATGTGCATGAGTAGTGCCTGAGTGATTGCATTAGTACATGGGTAGTACCTGGGTGATTGCATGAGTGCAGGGGTACTGCCTGGGTGATTGCATGAGTGCATGGGGAGTACTTGAGTGAAAGTATGAGTTCAAGGCTAATGCTTGGGTCAGTGAATACGTTCATGGATAGTGCCTGAGGGAATAGATGAGTACAGAAAGAGGGAAGAGGGGTGCTGAAAGAGGCAAGTGAGGTGCAGAAAGTGGCAAGAGAGGTACAGAAAGAGGGAAGATGGCCACAGAAAGAGGGAAGTGGAATGCATAAAGAAGCAAGAAAGGTGCAGAAAGAAGTAAGAGAAGTGCAGAATGAAGGAACAGAGGTACAGAAAGAGGCAAGAGGGGTGCAGAAAGTGGGAAGAGAGGTGCAGAAAGAACCAACAGAAGTGCAGAATGAGACAAGAGAGGTGCAGAAACAGGCAAGAGAGGTGCAGAAAAAAGCAAGTAACATGCAGAAAGAGGCAAGTGAGGTGCAGAAAGAGGTAAGATAGCTACAGAAAGAGGCAAGAGAGATGCAGAAAGAGGTAAGTGAGGTACAGAAACAGGCAAGAAAACTGCAGAAAGAGGCAAGAGAGTTGCAGAAACAGACAAGAGAAGTGGAGAAAGAGGGAACGGGGTGCAGACAGAGCCAAGAGGTACAGAAACAGGCAAGAGAAGTGCAGAAAGAGGGAACAGGGGTGCAGAAAGAGTCAAGAGAAGTGCTGAAAGAAATAACAGAGGTGCAGAAAGAGGCAAGAGAAGTGCAGAAAAAGAAACACATATGCAGAAAGAGGCAAGAGTAGGGCAGAAAGAGGGAAGAGGGGTGCTGACAGAGGAAAGAGTGTTGCAGAAAGAGGCAAGAGAGGTGCAGAAATGTGCAAGAGAGGTGCAGAATGATACACAGGAGCAAAGAAAGAAGCAAGAGAAGTGCAGAAAGAAGCAACATGTGCAGAAAGAGGCAAGAGGGGTACAGAAAGAGGCAAGAGAAATGCAGAAATAAGCAACAGAGGTGCAGAAAGAGGCAAGAGATGTGCAGAAAGAATCAAGAGAGATGCAGAAAGAAGCAAGAGAAGTGCAGAAAGAAGCAAAAGAAGTGCAGAAAGAGGCAAGATAGGTGCAGAAAGATGCAATAGAAGTGCAGAAAGAAGCAACATAAATGCAGAAAGGAGCAGGAGGAGTGCAGAAAGAGGCAAGAGAGTTGCAGAAACAGGCAAAATAGGTGCAGAAAATGGGAACAGGGGTGAAAGGGTAATGCCTGGGTGCTTAGATCAGTGCATGGGTAGTGCCTGAGTAAAAGGATGACTGCAAGAGTAATGACTGGGTCATTGGATGAGTGCATGGGTAGTGCCTGAGAGAATGGATGAGTGCATGGGTAGTGCCTAAGTGAATGGGTAAGTGCAAGAGTAGTGCCTGAGTGATTGCATGAGTGCGTGCAGGGATAGTGCCTGGGTGATTGCATGAGTGCATGGGGAGTACCTGAGTGAAAGTATAGTTCAAGTCTAATGCTTGGGTCAGTGAATAAGTTCATGGATAGTGCCTGAGGGTATAGATGAGTGCAGAAAGAGGAAAGAGGGGTGATGAAAGAGGCAAGTGAGGTGCAGAAAGAGGCTAGGAGGTGCAGAAAAAAGCAAGAAAATGTACAGAAAGAAGGAAGAAAGGTACAGCAAGAGAAGTGTAGAATGAAGGAACAGAAGTGTAGAATGAAGGAACAGAGGTACAGAAAGAGGCAAGAGGGGTGCAGAAAGTAGGAAGAGGGGTGCAGAAAGGGGCAAGTGGGGTACAGAAAGAGGCAAGAGGGATGCAGAAAGAACTAACAGAGGTGCAGAATGAGGCAAGATGGGTGGAGAAAGAGAGGTGCAGAAAGAGGCAAGAGACTTGCACAAACAGGCAAGAGAGGTGCAGAAATGTGCAAGAGAGGTGTAGAATGATACACAGGAGTAAAGAAAGAAGCAAGAGAAGTGCAGAAAGAAGCAACACATGTGCAGAAAGAGGCAAGAGGGGTACAGAAAGAGGCAAGAGAAATGCAGAAATAAGTAACAGAGGTGCAGAAAGAGGGAAGAGATGTGCAGAAAGAAGCAAGAGAGGTGCATAAAGAAGCAAGAGAAGTGCAGAAAGAAGCAAAAGAGGTGCAGAAAGAGCCAAGATGGATGCAGAAAGATGCAATAGAAGTGCAGAAAGAAGCAACAGAAATGCAGAAAGGAGCAGGAGGAGTGCAGAAAGAGGCAAGAGAGTTGCAGAAACAGGCAAAAAAGGTGCAGAAAATGGGAACAGGGGTGCAAGGGTAATGCCTGGGTGCTTAGATCAGTGCATGGGCAGTGCCTGAGTAAAAGGATGACTGCAAGAGTAATGACTGGGTCATTGGATGTGTGTGGGCAGTGCCTGAGAGAATGGATGAGTGCATGAGTAGTGCCTGAATGAATGGTTGAGTGCAAGTGTATTGCCTGAGTGATTGCATCAGTGCATGGGCAGGGCCTGGGTGATTGCATAAGTGTAGGGCTACTGTCTGGGTGATTGGATGAATGCATGGGTAGTGCCTGAGTGACTTCATGAGTGCAAGGGTAATGTCTCGGTGCTTAAATCAGTGCATGGGTAGTGCCTGAGCTAAAGGATGACCACAATATTAATGTCTGGGTCATTGCATGAGTGCATGGGTAGTGCCTGAGGGAATGGATGAGTGTATGGGTAATGCCTTAGTGAATGGTTGAGTGAAAGTATAGTGCCTGAGAGATTGCATGAGTGCATGGTTAGTGCCTGGGTGGCTGCATACGTGCAGGGGTAGTGCCTGAGTGAATGGATGAGTGTATGGATAGTGCCTGAGTGAATTGCTGAGTACAAGAGTAGTACCTGAGTGATAGCATGAATGGATGGGTAGTGCCTGTGTGATTTTATAAGTGAAGGGGTACTGCCAGGGAGATTGGAGGAGTGCATGGGTAGTGCCTGAGTGACTTGATGAGTGTAAGGGTAATGTCTGGGTGCTTAGATCAGTGCATGGGTAGTGCCTGAGTAAAAGGATGACTACAAGAGTAATGCCTGGGTCATTGGATGTGTGTGGGCAGTGCCTGAGAGAATGGATGAGTGCATGAGTAGTGCCTGAATGAATGGTTGAATGCAAGTGTATTGCCTGAGTGATTGCATCAGTGCATGGGCAGGGCCTGGGTGATTGCATAAGTGTAGGGCTACTGTCTGGGTGATTGGATGAATGCATGGGTAGTGCCTGAGTGACTTCATGAGTGCAAGGGTAATGTCTCGGTGCTTAAATCAGTGCATGGGTGGTGCCTGAGTTAAAGGATAACCACAATATTAATGCCTGGGTCATTGCATGAGTGCATGGGTAGTGCCTGAGGGAATGGATGAGTGTATGGGTAATGCCTTAGTGAATGGTTGAGTGAAAGTATAGTGCCTGAGAGATTGCATGAGTGCATGGTTAGTGCCTGGGTGGCTGCATACGTGCAGGGGTAGTGCCTGAGTGAATGGATGAGTGTATGGATAGTGCCTGAGTGAATTGTTGAGTACAAGAGTGGTACCTGAGTGATAGCATGAATGGATGGGTAGTGCCTGTGTGATTTTATAAGTGAAGGGGTACTGCCAGGGAGATTGGAGGAGTGCATGGGTAGTGTCTGAGTGACTTGGTGAGTGCAAGGGTAATGTCTGGTTGCTTAGATCAGTGCACGGGTAGTACCTGAGTAAACGTATGACTGCAAGAGTAACACCTGCATCATTGGATGGGTACATGGGTAGTGCCTGAGAGAATGGATGAGTGCATTGGGTAGTGCCTGAGTAAATAGTTGAGTGCAAACATAGTGCCTGAGTGATTGCATCAGTACATTGGCAGTGTCTGGGTGATTGCATAAGGGCAGGGATAGTGCCTGGGTGATTGCATGAGTGCATGGGGAGTACCTGAGTGAAAGTATAGTTCAAGTCTAATGCTTGGGTCAGTGAATAAGTTCATGGATAGTGCCTGAGGGTATAGATGAGTGCACAAAGAGGGAAGAGGGGTGCTGAAACAGGCAAGTGAGGTACAGAAAGAAGCTAGAGAGGTGCAGAAAAAAGCAAGAAAAGTTACAGAAAGAAGCAAGAGAAGTGTAGAATGAAGGAACAGAAGTGTAGAATGAAGGAACAGAGGTTCAGAAAGAGGCAAGAGGGGTGCAGAAAGTGGGAAGAGGGGTGCAGAAATGGGCAAGTGGGGTACAGAAAGAGGCAAGAGGGGTGCAGAAAGAACTAACAGAGGTGCAGAATGAAGCAAGAGAGGTGCAGAATGAGGCAAGAGAGGTGCAGAAAAAGGCAAGAGAAGTGCTGAAACAAACAAGAGTTGTGCAGAAAAAAGTAAGTAACAAGCAGAAAGAGGCAAGTGAGGTGCAGAAAGAGGCAAGATAGGAACAGAAAGAGGCAAGAGAGATGCAGAAAGAGGTAAGTGAGGTACAGAAACAGGCAAGAGAAATGCAGAAAAAGGCATGAGAGTTGCAGAAACAGACAAGAGAGGTGGAGAAAGAGGGAACAGGGGTGCAGAAAGAGCCAAGAGGTACGGTAACAGGCAAGAGAGGTGCATAAAGAGTGAAAAGGGGTGCAGAAAAAGGCAAGAGAACTGCTGAAATAAGTAACAGAGTTGCAGCAAGAGGCAACAGAAGTGTAGAAAGAGGCAAGACATGTACAGAAAGAGACAGGAGAGGTACAGAAAGCGGCAACAGGGGTACAGACTGAAGCAAGAGACGTGCAGAAAGAGGCAAGAGAAGTGCAGAAAGAAGCAACTGAGATTCATAAAGAGGCAAGAGGGTTGAAGAATAAGGCAAGTGAAGTGCAAAATGAAGCGACAGAAGTGTAGAAAGAGTCAAGAGAAGTGCAGAAAGAAACAGAAGAGGTGCAGAAAAAAGCAAGGGAAGTGCAGAATGAGGCAAGTGAGGTGCAGAAAGAGGCGAGTGAGTGCAAAAACATGCAAGAGGGGTACAGAAAGTGGCAAGTGAGGTACAAAAACATGCAAGAAGGGTTCAGAAAGAGGCAAGGGAAGTGCAGAAAGAAGCAACAGAGGAGCAGAAGGAGGCAAGAAAACTGCAGAAAAGGCAAGAGAGTTGAAGAAAGAGGGAACAGGGGTGCATAAAGAAGCAAGAGAGATGCAGAAAGAAGCAAGAAAAGTGCAGAAAGAGGGAAGAGTGGTACAGAAAGACGGAAGAGGGGTGTAAGAAACTGGCTCTATATATACTGCACCAAAGTGAGGTACAGTGTGTATAGAGTCCAAGTGTCTCCAGAGGTTTGGCAGAGGTTAAAGTTAGATAGAACCTTACTCTCTAAAGTGGTAGCTTGGTCGAGCAGTAAGGCAGCCTCAGAGGACAGTGTAAATCATTTGATGTACACACTCAGTCAGCAAATGAAACCACACACTCAAGAACTGAACTCTAGGCCAATTGTTTTATATAAAAAATATACTGTTGTTTTATTTTAGAACCACAGGTTTGCATAAAATACTTTCTCAAGATAAGATGCTGTTTGTTGAATACTTTCAATGAACAATAGACTTTAAATGCAATATGGTACAGAGGTTGCAATAGGCAACACAATACTTGGTATACTATAACATTGAGCTCAATGGGATTTTTAAGTAAACTGCAATAGAATTACTTTACAAATGTTTTTCTTACTCAGGGCTGGATCCTGGATTCAGCCCTGGTGCATTTCCTGTAAACAGTTGAAAGAAATCGTTTTTGTTACACAGGCGATTTTTAAGGAATATTTGTACGTTGCAAAAATTGACACAGAAGAATTTCTGGTAAAAACCGGGTGTTAGAAATGGGGATCTCTCGTTGGCAGTGGCTAGCCACTGTCCAAGTAGGGACCCTTCTTCCTAAGTCAGGGTAAGAGAGCCACACCCTTTGATAATCCCTGCTCAACCCTGTGGTAACGTAGCACGAGCAGCTAGGCTTATCTCAGAGGCAGTGTGTGAAGCATTTATGACCATACACAGTAACACACTGAGGAACACTACAAAGGGACACCACACAAGTAGTTATAAGAAATAAGTATTTTTATATATAGACTTAGCACAAGACCAATTACGTTAAAAACCACAATACTGTCAAATAGCATCACTCTTGAAATGCTGCAAAAATAGTTCAAGTGCGCAAAGAGGAGTTCAGTTCAAAGCAGTGGTCTCTGCGACCCTTTTACTTACAAAGTACCTGGATTTCGTAGCAAAGTCAACAAATTGTCGCAAAGAAGCTGTAGCAATGAATTTCTGCAAGCGAGGCCGGCGATGCGATAAATCCTTGCCGCGAGGGAGGATGATGCGCCGATCTGCTGATGCGTGTGGAGACTATGCAACAAACTTCTGCACGCTAGACCGTTGGTGCGATGACTCCTTGCCGCAAGGGAGGAGACGAGGCGACAATCCTGTTGCGTGTGTGATCGGGTTGCGATGCAAAGAAATAGCTCTCCGCGAGGGATCGACGATCCTGATGCGATGCAATGAAAATGGCGGACGCTCAGCGTCCGTGCTGCGATGTCGTGAAGTGATGATCTCAGTGCGATGACTCGATCTTTGGTTGAGAGCACTCGGCGGCAGCAGCGCGATGATTTTTTGGGCGCTTTCGGCTGCGGCGGCTCGCAATCGTGCGTTAGCGACGATTTCAGCACTCTCTTCTCTGTAGTAGAACTAGAGGCCCTGGAACTCACAGGAGCCTCACCTGCAGATAGAAATACTCGCTGGGAGGAGTCAGGAGGCTGGTGGTGAAGTCTGATGTGACTGAGACTTCAACAGGAGGCTAGCTCTCTCCTAGCCCTTGGGTGATTGCTTTAGCAACATTAATAAAAGTTCTCTCAAAGTCCTTTTCCATCTTCTTCCAAGTCCAATGGTAACCACTGCAGGCCAATCCAAGAAACAGCACACAAGCACAAGGATAGTCACCTCCTGCAGATTCCTTCAGTTACACGGACAGAGGTTTGTCTTGATATCCAGGAGCAACACACTTTGTAGGGGTTTCAGCACAGATATTTATACCCCAAAAGTCTTTGTTCTCAAAAGCTACAAGTCACTGAGCCTAGCCAGAACCAGTTCTGTTCAGTCCTGGAGCACTTTGTTTACCAGGCTGCATCCTTCCTTTCAGGAAGAGGGTTCTGCTATCAGACGCACAGTGGGAGGTAGAGCCATCATTCACCTTGCCAGGCACAGCCCTATTCAAGTCAAGGAGCTACCCCTCCCCAACTCCAAACACAGATCTCTCTATTCAACCCAGGTCTGACTCAGCCTGCCCTGTCCCTCCAAAACCAGACAGCCAATACACATAACAGCAGAGCACACTGGAAGGCTTAGGCAAGAAAATACCTACTTTCTAAAAGTGGTATTTTCAAACACAGAATATAAAAATAAACTTTCCTAAAAGATGTTTTTTAATATTCTGAGCTCAGGCATACTAAATGCGTTTTTCTACCATGTTCCTGGGGTCAGTTAGTACTATAGGATGTAATAGTCAAAATTGCCCATTCTGGCCTATGGGGAACAGGTGGCCTTACAGTAGTGAAAAAACGAAATTGGGTGTAAGTCACTACCAGGACATGCTACACACACCAAGGCATGTCCTACCTCACACATACAATGCACCCTACCATAGGGGTGACTTACATGATGCCAAGGGAAGGTTCAGGGGCTAGGAAGTGGGTGCACTTCACAGCCAAGATGGCAGTTCTGGACTGCACACAGACTCTGCAGTGGCAAGTCTGAGACACAATTTACAAGCTGCTTCTGTGGGTGGCGCAAACCAGCGCTGCAGGCTCACCAGCAGCATTTGGTTTACCAGCACGGGGCATACAGGCCACGCTACTAGGGACTAACAGGTAAACCAAATAAGCCAATCATGGATATACCAATTCACATGTCAACTTTACACAGGGAGCATTCGCGCTGTGGCACTGAAGGGCAGTGGCACAGTACCCAGAGCATCTAACACCAGCAAAAACAGGGGGACAACAGCGGAAAATGGGAGGGAGACCCACGCCAATGGTGCCAGGTCTAACACCAGGCAATGTTATCCTATGGAGGA